>OW121744.1:99717312-100009812 GCA_933228675.1 Stomorhina lunata
AATTTCCTATAAAAATAGGAAATTTTTGAAAAATTCCTATAAAAATAGGAAATTTTGAAAAATTTCCTATAAAAATAGGAAATTTTTGAAAAATTTCCTATAAAAATAGGAAATTTTTGAAAAATTTCCTATAAAAATAGGAAATTTTTGAAAAATTTTCCTATAAAAATAGGAAATTTTTGAAAAATTTCCTATAAAAATAGGAAATTTTTTGAAAAATTTCCTATAAAAATAGGAAATTTTTGAAAAATTTCCTATAAAAATAGGAAATTTTGGAAAAATTTTCTATAAAAATAGGAAATTTTGGAAAAATTTCCTATACAAATAGGAAATTTTGAAAAATTTCTATAAAAAATAGGAAATTTTTGAAAAATTTCCTATAAAAATAGGAAATTTTTGAAAAATATCCTATAAAAACAGGAAAATTTTGAAAAATTTCCTATACCAAATAGGAAATTTTGAAAAATTTCCTATAAAAATAGGAAATTTTTGAAAAATTTCCCAAAAAAAATAGCAAATTTTTGAAAAATTTCCTATAAAACAAGGAAATTTTTGAAAAATTTCCTATAAAACAAGGAAATTTTTGAAAAATTTCCTATAAAAATAGAAAATTTTGAAAAATTTCCTATACAAATATGAAATTTTTGAAAATTTCCTTGAAAATAGGAAATTTTTGAAAAATTTCCTTGAAAATAGGAAATTTTTGAAAATTTCCTTGAAAATAGGAAAATTTTTGAAAAATTTCCTATAAAAATAAGAAATTTTTGAAAAATTTCCTATAAAAATAAGAAATTTTTGAAAAATTTCCTATAAAAAATAGGAAATTTTTGAAAAATTTCCTATAAAATAGGAAATTTTTGAAAAATTTCCTATAAAAATAGGAAAATTTTGAAAAATTTCCTATAAAAATAGAAAATTTTTGAAAAATTTCCTATAAAAATAGAAAATTTTTGAAAAATTTCCTATTAAAATAGGAAATTTTTTGAAAATTTCCTATAAAAACAGGAAATTTTTGAAAAATTTCCTATAAAAATAGGAAATTTTTGAAAAATTTCCTATAAAAATAGGAAATTTTTGAAAAATTTCCTATAAAAATAGGAAATTTTTGAAAAATTTCGTATAAAAATAGGAAATTTTTGAAAAATTTCCTATAAAAATAGGAATTTTTTGAAAAATTTCCTATAAAAATAGGAAATTTTTGAAAAAATTTCCTATAAAAATAGGAAATTTTTGAAAAATTTCCTATAAAAATAGGAAATTTTTGAAAATTTCCTATAAAAATAGGAAATTTTTGAAAAATTTCCTATAAAAATAGGAAATTTTTGAAAAATTTCCTATAAAAATAGGAAATTTTTGAAAAATTTCCTATAAAAATAGGAAATTTTTGAAAAAATTTCGTATAAAAATAGGAAATTTTTGAAAAAATTTTTATAAAAATAGGAAATTTTTGAAAATTTTCCTATCAAAATATGAAATTTTTGAAAAATTTCTTATCAAAATAGGAAATTTTTGAAAAATTTCCTATAAAAATAGGAAATTTTTGAAAAAATTTCCTATAAAAATGGGAAATTTTTAAAAAATTTCCTAAAAAAAAGAAAATTTTTGAAAAATTTCCTAAAAAAAAGGAAATTTTTTAAAAATTTCCTATAAAAATACAAAGTTTTTGAAAAATTTCCTATAAAAATAGGAAATTTTTGAAAAATTTCCTATAAAAATAGGAAATTTTTAAAAAATTTCCTATAAAAATAGGAAATTTTTAAAAAATTTCCTATTTTACACTTTAGTGCATCACTAAAGTGTATTCTATAGTGTTCTTTAAAAAGCATACTATAAAAGGAGTATATAGAATAATATTTACACTATATATTTTACTATGCTGTAAACACTATAGTGTAAACCAGCTAATTTACACCCATCCTCAAAGAAATTGTTTTGAAATAAATAAATTTTCACGTTTTTTTACCAAATCTTTTGAAAGGCTTTAAAATTGTATATAGAAATTCTAGGTTATTTTATATTTACTTAAACATTTTTCTATGGCTGGTTTAAGAGCTACAAGATAAAATTGTTTTTTCTTTAGCCTTTAAAAGAAAAATGTTATTTATAGAAAAAATTTAAACTGAGAGTAAAACGGTTTGTCTGCAGTTTTGTTTACGAGATAAGATGAATAGAAAACTATTTATGTAAAAAATACACATACGTGTTATACATGTACCTCGACTTTGTGTACAAAGTAAATGCAATTGTAAGGAAAGTGTTTGCTTGTGATGAAAAGTTGATTTCAAATGCATCGTTTAACATGAAAGAGAATTATTTAGGTATAAAGTCTAGTATGTAAAGTAGTATGTAAAATATATGATAACATTATGACATCTAAAGATAAAGAAGTAAGAAATGAATGTGCGGAAAATTCAGTGACAATGTCAAGTAAATGGCTTAGAAACATTTAGGATTTATACAGATAAATGCTAGTAAATTTATCAACTATGACTAGAAGGGAATTTTAGATTAAAATAAAGAAATCGTCTAAGTAGAAGGTGTTGGAAGTGCATACCTAAATATATAACAATGTAACAAAAGAGGCCCTTGTTGAGGCTTTGGTTTTGGTTAGTTTTCCCTTACTTTTTAAATATGTAACATATCAAACATCCTGATAATTTATCATAAAATTCATAGATAACATTTTCTATAATTTAAATGTCATCCTTTAAAAAGGTGTGTACAAAATTAATTTCCTTACAAACCGGAAATTCACTATTCATTATAATTATCCACATCAAAATATAGTTATTTATAGCAAATTTGTTAAAAAACCTTAAAGCTATTAATTATCCCAAAAATAAAATAAACAAAATTATAGTATAAGATATTTTTACCTTTGCAAACATACATACGTACGTGCGTGCCTAATGTCATTGACCCTCAAATATTAGAATATAATAAAAATTATGTTTGTAGTATCTGTCTGATATTTAACAACCATTTATCTACTATATAAATGTTTATATAAGTTAAGCAAATAAATATTTAATGTTGTTGTTCATATTAAAACAATGGATTAGAATGTGCTAAATATAGGGGTTAGGCTATAATTACAATATAATATAAAAAAGGTTGTTTTTTTTTTGAAAAGTATATAACACAGAGAATTTTCTATTTTTATAGGAAATTTTTAAAAAATTTCTATTTTTAAATGAAATTTTTTAAAAACTTTCTATTTTTACATGAAATTTTTTAAAAATTTTCTATTTTTATAGGAAACTTTTCAAAAATTTTCTATTTTTATAGGAAATTTTTCAAAAATTTTCTATTTTTATAGGAAATTTTTCAAAAATTTTCTATTTTTATAGGAAATTTTTCAAAAATTTTCTATTTTTATAGGAAATTTTTCAAAAATTTTCTATTTTTATAGGAAATTTTTCAAAAATTTTCTATTTTTATAGGAAATTTTTCAAAAATTTTCTATTTTTATAGGAAATTTTTCAAAAATTTTCTATTTTTATAGGAAATTTTTCAAAAATTTTCTATTTTTATAGGAAATTTTTCAAAAATTTTCTATTTTTATAGGAAATTTTTCAAAAATTTTCTATTTTTATAGGAAATTTTTCAAAAATTTTCTATTTTTATAGGAAATTTTTCAAAAATTTTCTATTTTTATAGGAAATTTTTCAAAAATTTTCTATTTTTATAGGAAATTTTTCAAAAATTTTCTATTTTTATAGGAAATTTTTCAAAAATTTTCTATTTTTATAGGAAATTTTTCAAAAATTTTCTATTTTTATAGGAAATTTTTCAAAAATTTTCTATTTTTATAGGAAATTTTTCAAAAATTTTCTATTTTTATAGGAAATTTTTCAAAATTTTCCTATTTTTATAGGAAACTTTTCAAAAAATTCCTTTTTTTTAGGAAATTTTTTAAAAATTTCCTATTTTTATAGGAAATTTTTCTAAAATTTCCTATTTTTATAGGAAATTTTTCAAAATTTTCTATTTTGATAGGAAATTTTTCAAAAATTTTTTATTTTTTAGGAAGTTTTTCAAAAATTGTCGTTTTTTATAGGAAATTTTTCAAAAAATTTCTATTTTTATAGGAAATTTTTCAAAAATTTTCTATTTTTATAGGAAATTTTTCAAAAATTTTCTATTTTTATAGGAAACTTTTCAAAAATTTTCTATTTTTATAGGAAATTTTTCAAAAATTTTCTATTGTTATAGGAAATTTATCAAAAATTTTCTATTTTTATAGGAAATTTTTCAAAAATTTTCTATTTTTATAGGAAACTTTTCAAAAATTTTCTATTTTTATAGGAAATTTTTCAAAAATTTTCTATTTTTATAGGAAATTTTTCAACAATTTTCTACTTTTATAGGAAATTTTTCAACAATTTTTTATTTTTATCGGAAATTTTTCAACAATTTTCTATTTTTATAGGAAATTTTTCAAAAATTTCCTATTTTTATAGGAAATTTTTCAAAAATTTTCTATTTTTGTAGGAAATTTGTCAAAAGTTTTCTATTTTTATAGGAAATTTTTCAAAAATTTTCTATTTTTATAGGAAATTTTTCAAAAATTTTCTGTTTTTATAGGAAATTTTTCAAAAATTTTCTATTTTATAGGAAATTTTTAAAAGATTTTCTATTTTTAAAGAAAATTTTTAAAAATTTTCTTTTTTTTTTGTGAATTTTTTAAAAGAAAATTCTATTTTTATAGGAAATTTTTAAAAAATTTTCTATTTTTATAGGAAATTTTTAAAAAATGTTATTTTCTTATACTAAATTTTTCAAAAATTTTCTATTTTTATAGGAAATTTTTCAAAAATTTTCTATTTTTATAGGAAATTTTTCAAATATTTCTTTTTTTTATAAGAAATTTTTCAAAAATTTCTTAATTTTAAAGGAAATTTAAAAAAAATCTTATTTTTATAGTATTTTTTCAAAATGATTTTATTTTTATAGGAAATTTTTCAAAAATTTCTTAATTTTATAAGAAATTTTACAAAAATTTCTTATTTTTATAGGAAATTTTTCTTAAATTTCTTATTTTTATAGAAAATTTTTAAAAAATTTCTTAGTTTAATAGGAAATTTGTTAAAATTTCCTATTGATAGGAAATTTTTCAAAAATTTCTTATTTTTATTAAACTTAAATTTTTGAAAAATTTCTTATTTTTATAGGAAATTTTTCAAAAAATTTTTATTTTTATAGGAAATTTGTAAAATATCTCTTTTTGTCATAGGAAATTTTTAAAAATTTCTTTATTTTATAGGAAATTTTTAAAAAAATTTTATTTTTATAGAAAATTTGTCAAAAATTTCTTATTTTTATAGGAAATTTTTCAAAATAGATTTAATTTTTTAGAAAATTTTTATAAAATTTCTTATTTTTATATTAATTTTAATAAAACTTTCTTATTTTTATAGGAAATTTTTCAAAAAAATTTTATTTTTATAGAAAATTTATATAAATTTTCTTATTTTTATAGGAAATTTGTTAAAACTTTTTTATTTTTTCGGAAATTTTTCAAAAATATCTTATTTTTTATTGGAAATTTTTTAAAAGTTTCTTTTTTTATAGGAAATTTTTCAAAAATTTCTTATTTTTAGAAGAAAATTCTAATTTGGATATGAAATTTTTGAAAAAATTTTCTGTTTTCCAGTAAACTTTTCAAAAGTTTTATATTTTTTAGAAAATTTATCAAAAAATTTCTTATGTCCAATAAAAATAGAATATTTTTAAGAAATTACCTTAAAAAGTTTGAAATTTTTTAAAAGTTTCTGAAAAATTGCCTACAA
Source organism: Stomorhina lunata (assembly GCA_933228675.1). Taxonomy (NCBI): domain Eukaryota; kingdom Metazoa; phylum Arthropoda; class Insecta; order Diptera; family Rhiniidae; genus Stomorhina; species Stomorhina lunata. Next base: position 99,723,105 of record OW121744.1, read on the forward strand.
AAATAGTACATTTTCCAAAAATTTCCTTTAATTTTTTTTTTTTTAATTTCACACAAAAATGTAAAATTTTTGAAAAATTTTATGGAAAATAAGAAATTTGAGACTTAGGAATAGACTATTATAGTTTACATGTTACTCTATAGTTAACACTATTATCGGTATTGTATTTTTTTAGTTTTGACTATTACAATTTAATCTCTTGTAAAAATCTTTTATATACATTGTATGTGTGTAAATTTCCCTGATATACTTCAAAGCTTTTTCTATATTTGAGATTATTTTAAAACATTTTTAATGAAACCTTTTGAACTTACAAAACTTAAGTGAATATTTGATTACATATACATATGTTATAGTTTTTTGCTACTTCAGATTCTTTAAACATGAGTTTTTTGTAATTAAATTTTAGAAAAAATTCCTTTTACTATTTCATTTCATTTTTCCTTTTTTTTATATTAAAATTTTTGTACTTTGTTAAACACGCACGTACACACGTTTGTCTGTCTGTCTGTAATTTCTCTAATGGTTTATTTATCCCATTAAAAACATTTTAATTTCTGCGAAGGGGCAAAAAATTTAATTATAATTTTTCCATTTCATTTTACTCGTAACTACATAGCACCATTACATAGAAAATTTTTTTTGTAATGTTTGTTTAAGGCCAGGAAATTCTTTGCCACCTGTTTGATTTAGTTGTTTATTTTATATTTAAAAAACGAGTGGTTAAATATTTAACAACGGCCTTAAAATTGTTTGTTAAAAACAGCTTGTTTTTTATTTTTTTCTTTGCGTTTAATATAATGTATTTTATTCCAAATTTAAAATATCATAGACAATTTTAGTTGGGTAAATAACCTTAAGGCCAATGTAAGCAATATTGTAATTTGTAAAATGAAGGTATATATTTTCCAGAAATTTAACCGAGATTTTTGTAAAGGGAAATTTTTTGCGTTTTATCTAAATGTGTGTGTGTTTCTTTTTTCTAAGAAGAATTATACCTTCTAAAGGAATTAAATTTAGGCTTTGATTTGATGTTGTTTTTAATTAAAATTTATAAAAATAGAATACTTTAGTAAACCTTTTATAACTTCAAAGAGCTAAAAAAACCATCTAACTCTTTTGTGATTTCTAAAGGAGAAACAAAGTCTACATCCAAAACTACTAGTAGCCTGTGTCTTAGTCTATGACTTAGTCTATGTCTTAGTCTATGTCTTAGTCTATGTCTTAGTCTATGTCTTAGTCTATGTCTTAGTCTATGTCTTAGTCTATGTCTTAGTCTATGTCTTAGTCTATGTCTTAGTCTATGTCTTAGTCTATGTCTTAGTCTATGTCTTAGTCTATGTCTTAGTCTATGTCTTAGTCTATGTCTTAGTCTATGTCTTAGTCTATGTCTTAGTCTATGCCTTAGTCTATGTCTTAGTCTATGTCTTAGTCTATGTCTTAGTCTATGTCTTAGTCTATGTCTTAGTATATGTCTTGGTCTATGTCTTAGTCTATGTCTTAGTCTATGTCTTAGTCTATGTCTTAGTCTATGTCTTAGTCTATGTCTTAGTCTATGTCTTAGTCTATGTCTTAGTCTATGTCTTAGTCTATGTCTTAGTCTATGTCTTAGTCTATGTCTTAGTCTATGTCTTAGTCTATGTCTTAGTCTATGTCTTAGTCTATGTCTTAGTCTATGTCTTAGTCTATGTCTTAGTCTATGTCTTAGTCTATGTCTTAGTCTATGTCTTAGTCTATGTCTTAGTCTATGTCTTAGTCTATGTCTTAGTCTATGTCTTAGTCTATGTCTTAGTCTATGTCTTAGTCTATGTCTTAGTCTATGTCTTAGTCTATGTCTTAGTCTATGTCTTAGTCTATTGGTTAGTCTATGTCTTAGTCTATGTCTTAGTCTATGTCTTAGTCTATGTCTTAGTCTATGTCTTAGTCTATGTCTTAGTCTATGTCTTAGTCTATGTCTTAGTCTATGTCTTAGTCTATGTCTTAGTCTATGTCTTAGTCTATGTCTTAGTCTATGTCTTAGTCTATGTCTTAGTCTATGTCTTTATCTATGTCTTAGTCTATGTCTTAGTCTATGTCTTAGTCTATGTCTTAGTCTATGTCTTAGTCTATGTCTTAGTCTATGTCTTAGTCTATGTCTTAGTCTATGTCTTAGTCTATGTCTTAGTCTATGTCTTAGTCTATGTCTTAGTCTATGTCTTAGTCTATGTCTTAGTCTATGTCTTAGTCTATGTCTTAGTCTATGTCTTAGTCTATGTCTTAGTCTATGTCTTAGTCTATGTCTTAGTCTATGTCTTAGTCTATGTCTTAGTCTATGTCTTAGTCTATGTCTTAGTCTATGTCTTAGTCTATGTCTTAGTCTATGTCTTAGTCTATGTCTTAGTCTATGTCTTAGTCTATGTCTTAGTCTATGTCTTAGTCTATGTCTTAGTCTATGTCTTAGTCTATGTCTTAGTCTATGTCTTAGTCTATGTCTTAGTCTATGTCTTAGTCTATGTCTTAGTCTATGTCTTAGTCTATGTCTTAGTCTATGTCTTAGTCTATGTCTTAGTCTATGTCTTAGTCTATGTCTTAGTCTATGTCTTAGTCTATGTCTTAGTCTATGGCTTAGTCTATGGCTTAGTCTATGTCTTAGTCTATGTCTTAGTCTATGTCTTAGTCTATGTCTTAGTCTATGTCTTAGTCTATGTCTTAGTCTATGTCTTAGTCTATGTCTTAGTCTATGTCTTAGTCTATGTCTTAGTCTATGTCTTAGTCTATGTCTTAGTCTATGTCTTAGTCTATGTCTTAGTCTATGTCTTAGTCTATGTCTTAGTCTATGTCTTAGTCTATGTCTTAGTCTATGTCTTAGTCTATGTCTTAGTCTATGTCTTAGTCTATGTCTTAGTCTATGTTTTAGTCTATGTCTTAGTCTATGTCTTAGTCTATGTCTTAGTCTATGTCTTAGTCTATGTCTTAGTCTATGTCTTAGTCTATGTCTTAGTCTATGTCTTAGTCTATGTCTTAGTCTATGTCTTAGTCTATGTCTTAGTCTATGTCTTAGTCTATGTCTTAGTCTATGTCTTAGTCTATGTCTTAGTCTATGTCTTAGTCTATGTCTTAGTCTATGTCTTAGTCTATGTCTTAGTCTATGTCTTAGTCTATGTCTAAGTCTATGTCTTAGTCTATGTCTTAGTCTATGTCTTAGTCTATGTCTTAGTCTATGTCTTAGTCTATGTCTTAGTCTATGTCTTAGTCTATGTCTTAGTCTATGTCTTAGTCTATGTCTTAGTCTATGTCTTAGTCTATGTCTTAGTCTATGTCTAAATCTATGTCTTAGTCTATGTCTTAGTCTATGTCTTAGTCTATGTCTTAGTCTATGTCTTAGTATATGTCTTAGTCTATGTCTTAGTCTATGTCTTAGTATATGTCTTAGTCTATGTCTTAGTCTATGTCTTAGTCTATGTCTTAGTCTATGTCTTAGTCTATGTCTTAGTCTATGTCTTAGTCTATGTCTTAGTCTATGTCTTAGTCTATGTCTTAGTCTATGTCTTAGTCTATGTCTTAGTCTATGTCTTAGTCTATGTCTTAGTCTATGTCTTAGTCTATGTCTTAGTCTATGTCTTAGTCTATGTCTTAGTCTATGTCTTAGTCTATGTCTTAGTCTATGTCTTAGTCTATGTCTTAGTCTATGTCTTAGTCTATGTCTTAGTCTATGTCTTAGTCTATGTCTTAGTCTATGTCTTAGTCTATGTCTTAGTCTATGTCTTAGTCTATGTCTTAGTCTATGTCTTAGTCTATGTCTTAGTCTATGTCTTAGTCTATGTCTTAGTCTATGTCTTAGTCTATGTCTTAGTCTATGTCTTAGTCTATGTCTTAGTCTATGTCTTAGTCTATGTCTTAGTCTATGTCTTAGTCTATGTCTTAGTCTATGTCTTAGTCTATGTCTTAGTCTATGTCTTAGTCTATGTCTTAGTCTATGTCTTAGTCTATGTCTTAGTCTATGTCTTAGTCTATGCCTTAGTCTATGTCTTAGTCTATGTCTTAGTCTATGTCTTAGCCTATGTCTTAGTCTATGTCTTAGTCTATGTCTTAGTCTATGTCTTAGTCTATGTCCTAGTCTATGTCTTAGTCTATGTCTTAGTCTATGTCTTAGTCTATGTCTTAGTCTATGTCTTAGTCTATGTCCTAGTCTATGTCTTAGTTTATGTCTTAGTTTATCTCTTAGTCTATGTCTTAGTCTATGTGTTAGTCTATGTCTTAGTCTATGTCTTAGTCTATGTCTTAGTCTATGTCTTAGTCTATGTCTTAGTCTATGTCTTAGTCTATGTCCTAGTCTATGTCTTAGTTTATGTCTTAGTCTATCTCTTAGTCTATGTCTTAGTCTATGTGTTAGTCTATGTCTTAGTCTATGTCTAAGTCTATGTCTTAGTCTATGTCTTAGTCTATGTCTTAGTCTATAGCTTCTGTTAATTTCTTTAATGAATGCAACATTACAAACAAATACTCTCCCCTTCGAATTGTTCTTAGTAAAAGAAAATTCCTATTTAGTTATGGTTTAATTGAAAATTCTCCCACAAACATGGAATGGAAAGATTTTTCTGGAACAATATCGATGGCTTGCAGACAAGCAAATGGACAGTTAAATAATCGATTTTTAATTAAAATCGTATTATTTAGGGAGCATTTGATTTCTGTGTCTGTTTTTGAAAGTTGGCAAAGAAATATTAGCCAACATATACTAAATCTGTGGTTAAATTCTATTATGGTTTTCTTTGTGTTGTTTTCCTAGAATTCCCTGTTAACTCTTATTACACTGAGCCGAATAAAAAATTACTAATATTTTATCCAAATTGTCTTTTTTTTTGAGGGTAGATACTAGGAATACAAAAAAGTCAAGTCTGTTGAAATAACATAACTTATCGACATAGTAAAGCGCATTAAACAGAAGCGCTGGCCAAGACATGTTGTGAGTATGGATGAAAAGAAAATTTTTCGAAAATGATCCCTCGTAGAAAAGAAGGCCTGAAACTTCGATGGAATGACCAACTAGAATTAAATCTTTCAAAGCTTGGAAAGTTTAGAATGTGGGCACAAGATAAAAGGAAGGAATTCCTTTGACCTAAAAGGTTTGTAAATATAGTCTAATTTATTAAGTGAGTAAGTAAAGTTCACTTCTTTTGATAGCAAACAAACTAGGTTTTATTTAAATACCCTAAAAGTATGCAACAAAATTATTTTCCAAATATCTAATTGATAGAGAAAAAACTTAAAGCATTTTAATGTTTATATAAATATAATAATGACAAAAATAGGAGAACTTCTTTTTTTATTTATTTTTTTTTTTGTCTCACAGTGTTGTTTTTAATATAATAACTCAGTTTTTGTCTGCCACACCCCTTAGACTTGCTGCTATTAGAAACAGACAAACCATTAAGTAAATGGCTTAATTTAGTAGCTTTTGAGTTATTTCTGAGGGGTAATAAGTTGCAGTCTTAAAATATTTATATAAAAATGGAATATGGAAATTTTCTGTAAATAGAAAATGAAAAATTTCCAATACAAAATAAGAAATTTTTGAAAAATTTTCTATAAAAATAAGAAATTTTTGAAAAATTTATTATATCAAATGCATATTCGTTAATGCAAATTCAATAATTTCTAGACATAAAAGACATTATTTAAAACTATTTTTGGACCAACATAGACCTGACGTACTGCTTATGGCTGAACATGGACTTAGTCCTCGGCATAAGCTGGACATAGACGGGTACGTTATTTATAGACAGAATAGACAAAACGGAAGAGGCGGGACAGCTGTCTTCGTTAGGGATAGTATTAATAGTGAGAGAATCATTATTAATACTGGCTCTATAGAAAATACAGCTGTCAAAATCCGTAGACTAAATGGCGGTACCTTGACATTTGTGTCAATGTATCGCAGACCTGTAGGTACAATGTCAAGAGATGATCTCACACCGATTTTAGATTTGGCCAATGAAGGTAACTTAATTGTAGCGGGAAATTTGAATGCCAGACATCCTTTTTGGGGAGACTCAGTTATATGTTCCAGCGGTCGTCGTCTTCACGATCTGCTATTGAATAATCCGATTCTGGTAATTCACCCTACGGACGGGCCAACAAGAGTAACTGATGTATCATCCTCATATATTGATGTGGTATTGACTTCTGCCGATATACCTCCGTCGGTGAATGGTGGTGGACTTAAAACAATTGATTTTGAGTCGGACCATAAATCGGTTGAGATTGTTTTTGACATTTCGGACTGCCTAGGTCGGATAAAACCGACCATTCTTAATTATGACAAAATGAACAGAGGACTTTTTAACATGACTTTGAATAGGGAACTTGAAGGTCGTATGCTTCCATTGAACGAGAATGTTGGCGAGCAAGAAATTGACAATTGCGTTGAGACTCTTGAAAGGGATTTCCAAAAAGCTATGGATATCTCTATTCCAAAAATGGTAGTTGGTAGAAAGGGCCTTCATAAACTTCCTACAAATATCTTGCGCTTTATAGCAGAGAAGAAGAGGTTACGTCGTCTTGTGAGACGTTGTGGAGACCCTGGAAGGTGTCGTATTCTAAAAGCTGATATTAAAAATTTGGATAAAATTATTCAAGGCGCAATTGCCAATTTTGAGCGCGAAAACTGGAAGAAGTTCCTTGGGAGTATACACCTCAATGACAAGACATTTAAGACTATTAGGGCTGCGACTGGACAGAATAAACGGTTGACCATACATGACTTACTAGACCCAGGGAACACCTTGGTATCTGATGACAGTAGAAAAGCTAATCTGCTAGCGGATTACTTCTCTGATGTTCACCAAGGTGGACAACCAACTAACAATGACTTATTTTCAGAGACTGTTTTGGACCGAGTCAATGATTTGCATGACGAACCAATTACAGCATTTGGTCAGTCACTAACAGCTGATGGTAATAATGGGGGTAGTTTTGGCTTTATTCAAGCAGAGATGATGGGTGCTGCCATAAAACGGAGACCAAACAAAAAGTCGAGTGGGATTGATGGTATCCCGGACGTAGTTCTTAAGAGAACTCGAAAAGAAACTTGGCGTTTTATGGCAGTTCTTTTCAATCACTGCATTAATATCGGCTACTTTCCACGTAATTGGAAAAAAGCCATCATTGTGCCAATTTCAAAGCCAAAAACTGACCCTAAGTTATGTAGCAATTACAGGCCAATTTCACTTCTATCTTCCTTTGGGAAACTTTTGGAATTCTTTATTCTTAGTCAAATTAATGACAGGATCGATGAGGGGAATGTTCTTGCTGAATCTCAATTTGGATTTAAGTGTGGTCACTCAACCTCACATGCACTGACAGTCTTTGCTGATTATGTAGCTAGGGGTCTCAATAAGAGATACCCTACTATAGCAGTGAGCTTAGACTTTGCCAAAGCTTTTGACACAGCCTGGCAAAATGGAATCATATACAAGATGATAAATCTTGGATTTGATAGACATTTTTGCAGGTTTGTGTCAAACTTTTTGAGCGAAAGAAAGTTCAGTGTGAGGGTGGGTGACTGTCGCTCTGATGAAAAATTGGTATCTGCTGGAGTTCCTCAGGGTTCTCTTCTCGGTCCTGTTTTATACAATATTCTGGTACATGATATTCCAAAGCCACCAGATGGTGATCTTCTTTTATCTTATGCGGATGATATACTTATCGCTTCTTCAGGTCCACGGGCTAGAAACATTAATTCAAAAGTTAATACATATCTTTCGAAATTGGCGGAATTCTTTAATAAGTGGAAGTTACGCCTAAATATTCAAAAATCGACTACCATTATTATTAAGGGCAGGAGAAAATATCTTTATCCAAATAGTAGGAAGTTTATTCCATCCCTTATGGTTGGTAATGAGCTTATTACTGTTTCGGATAGGATAAAATATTTGGGCGTAATCTTCCACGAAAATTTTGAATTTTACCGCCATATCGATTATGTATTACAGCGCACAAAACGCACTTTTGCGATCTATCGAGGCATTCTTGGTAGACAAGGGTGCTTGGATAGGAAAGTGGGTCTGCTACTCTACAGACAGGTTATCCGCCCCCTCATGTCTTATGCCTTTCCAGTTTGGTTCAGAATCTCTTCTGCCCAGATGGAAAGGCTTAGGGTATGGGAGAGGAAAATCTTGGTAGCTTGTTTGTCCTTAAAACGCAAACAAGGACCTGACGGAATATACCGTAGACCATCTAACAGGTCAGTTTATGCGGGGATCAATTTTGATCGTATCGATGGTTACATGATCAGATCGGGCTTGGCATTTCTTGATAAGGCACGTTCTCTCGAGAATGGTCTTATCCAGGAATGTTTTGGCCGCTCTGTTGATGTTGATTCCATCCATCTAATACGGTATATGTCTCCGATAGACCTTCTAACACTAAGAGATGCTAATCTGCTTTATCAGGGTGCAAACTTGTTGTTCTATCACCGTAGGATCAGAACATTAAACATCACAAATACAGTATACAACACTACTCAATAGGGTATTTTTGTAACTTATTCTCCCCTCTTCACCTTTTGTAAATACTTTTCCTCCTATCCTTTCTCTATTGTATATATTTTTCATTTAGTCTTAAGCTATTTTTAAGTAATTATAAGTATAGACATAATCATAAATTTAAAAGTATCCTTTTTTCCATTTTTGGGGAACTTTAAATAATATAATATTTAAATAAATTTTGTAAAATAATTGTATTACACGTAACTTAATTAGTTATTGTGCCATGTTAATATTTTAAAAATTATCTTAGTCCTAGAAAAATACAAATGTATGCAGGGAAATATAATTAGTATTAAAATAGTATTAGAAAAACATGTATAAAAAGAAATTTATGGAAATAAAAAAACTTGAACTTGAACTTGAACTTGAAAAATTTATTATAAAAATAAGAAATTTTTGAAAATTTTCCTATAAAAATAAGAAATTTTTGAAAATTTTTTTTATAAAAATAAGAAATTTTTGAAAAATTCCTATAAAAATAAGAAATTTTTGAAAAATTTCCTATAAAAATAAGAAATTTTTGAAAAATTTCCTATAAAAATAAGAAATTTTTGAAAAATTTCCTATAAAAATAAGAAATTTTTGAAAAATTTCCTATAAAAGAAAGAAATTTTTGAAAAATTTCCTATAAAAATAAGAAATTTTTGAAAAATTTCCTATAGAAATAAGAAATTTTTGAAAAAATTTCCAATAATAATTAGAAATTTTGGAAAAATTTCCTATAAAAATACGAAATTTTTGAAAAATTTCCTAAAAAAATAAGAAATTTTTGAAAAATTTCCTATAAAAATAAGAAATTTTTGAAAATTTTCCTATAAAACTAAGAAATATTTGAAAAATTTTCTGGTATAGCACAACGTTTCGTTTTTTTTAACTCAATTCATTTTAAACCTATTTGAATTAAACTCTTCAAAAATTTTATAAAAATAAAATTAAATTAAAAATTTCGAGCAAAATTAAAAAAGTATATATACCTACATATCAAGAAATTTGTTAACAACTTTTCTTAAATAACTTTTACTTCCTTAAGAAACACATTAATTTCGTTTCATTTCAATGACATGTTTACATCAAAGTTTCGCATATAATAAAACAAAGTAAATACTTTTGACGGGGGAAAAAATATAAAATATATATGTAAAGACTGCGGCGAAAAAAAATCTTAATATTAAAATTAAAATCAAAATTACTTTCTTTTTGAGTGTTTTTAATACAAATGTGTGTGTAAAATTTACTTTTTATTTCAAAATGTTGTGTTTTACACAATACAAATGACACTTCGATATTAAACAGCCCCTTAAAATATACTACATTTTTTATTTACCAAAACAAACTCCCACGTATACGTTATAATGAAACCTAACGAAATTTTAATATTACGTATACGAATGGCTGGTAAATAGAAGAGGACGTGAGACAAAATGTTTCTGGCTCGAACAAAGTTTCAAGGGAACCAGAGAGATCAATCAAATATGCCTGCAGCCGTCATAAAAAAATTGTACAAGAAAAAGGTGAGACATGAAGCTCGAAAAAGCGGCTGCTTATTTAAGTATTTACAGACAAAATACAAAACAAAAACAACAAATATTTACTCTGGTTATAGCTCAGTACAAAACACTTCAGGCTATCCAGGATCAAACTTAATTTCGAGGTATAAAAGTAATAAAAATGATAAGATATTAAAATCTTGGGTAGTTATTTGGTGGTTAAAGGTACTAAAAGGAAGTCAAATGACATAATATTACAACAGCCTGTTACAAGGCCAGAGTAGATGTCATTTAGCCTGGGACAATCTGCAGAACGAGCTTGGCAAAGTAAATAAAAAATGTAATTTCTGATATTTTTTAATTTTAAAATAAATCCAGTTAATCACCTGAAATTATATTTTTAAGTAAACAACTTAAGGTTAACAGCCATTAAAGCTATTATTTAGGCAAATTGCTTTAAAAAGAAAACAATATTTTTGTCATAAAAATAGGAAATTTTTGAAAAATTTCCTATAAAAATAGGAAATTTTTGAAAAATTTCCTATAAAAATAGGAAATTTTTGAAAAATTTCCTATAAAAATAGGAAATTTTTGAAAAATTTCCTATAAAAATAGGAAATTTTTGAAAAATTTCCTATAAAAATAGGAAATTTTTGAAAAATTTCCTATAAAAATAGGAAATTTTTGAAAAATTTCCTATAAAAATAGGAAATTTTTGAAAAATTTCTTATAAAAATAGGAAATTTTTGAAAAATTTCCTATAAAAATAGGAAATTTTTGAAAAATTTCCTATAAAAATAGGAAAATTTTGAAAAATTTCCTAAAAAAATATAAAAATAGGAAATTTTTGAAAAATTTCCTATGGAAATAGGAAAGTTTTAAAAAATTTCCTATAAAATTAGGAAATTTTTGAAAAAAATTCCTATAAAAATAGGAAATTTTTGAAAAATTTCCTATAATTTTTGAAAAAATATAAATGTAGCAAAAAATATTGACATTATTTTCTTCATTTCTGAAAAGCGCGTAATTTCTTATTTCTTTTTAATACATTAATTTTTTTACTGGTAATATTAACAATAATTTATTAAATATTGCGTATTATTTTAAGCAATTCATCAGCCAGCAATTTAATATCTTAATCAATAAACATATTAAATAACCATATTAAGAGAAATATAAATTGTTATTAAAATTCAATTTATTTACAAAAATATTAAAAAAAGGCAAGTCATACTTTATCACATAAAGCTTTTAATATAATATAAAATAATTCTAAGAAAAGTGTACAAACAAATAGGAAAATTATAATACATTTATATAAATAGAACTGAGCCATGGCAGGGAACATGCATGTATGTATGTGAGCAAGTAAAGGTATACACATATTTGCACGTACGTGTATCAAACAATATTATGTTACAATCAAAACCTTTAAAAAGACAAGAAAATTGTATAAAATTTTATATTTAAATTTATTGCATATAAACTTTATATATTTTAAAATTTCAACTGAAAAACTAAAACAGGCAGAATGAAGCAGTTTTTGAAACCATAAGATATAAAAAATAGTAAAATGTACTCATATACGTCTAACTCTATAAATACAATATTTTGAAAAGTACTTCTTCGTTTGTATTTTCTTTATTTAGCAAGAAAAAAAATAGATATTAATTCCAAAACATCTAAAAAATATGTATTTGTACACATATTTATAAAGATGTTCTTCTATCTTTTTAGGTTCTCAACATGTTTCTTTGTAAACTTTCAAACACATAATTCTTTGCATGAACTGGTCCAGCATTGAAAACGATAACACTTATACAGACAAAATATCATTTTTCACATGAAAAAAATAAGTTAGAAAGAATCTTACAAATGCTATAATAACTGTTTGAATATTATAGCAAAACTAACTTGAAAAATTTTCTATCATAATAAGAAATTTTTAAATTATTCCCTATAAAAAATAAGAATTACAAAAAAAAAATTTAATAAAAATAAGACACTCGCTATAAAAGAAAAAAGAAATTTTTGAGAATTTCATATGAAACCAAGAAATTTTTGAATAACTTCTTATAAAAATATGAAATTTTTCAAACATTTTTATAAATTTTTCAAAAATTTCCCATAAAAATACGAAATTTTTCAAAAATTTTCTATAAAAATAAGAAATTTTTAAAAAATTTCTTATAAAAATAAGAAATTTTTGAAAAATTTCTTATAAAAATAAGAAATTTTTGAAAAATTTCTTATAAAAATAAGAAATTTTTCAAAATTTTCCTATGAAAATATAAAAATTTTCAAAAATTTCCTATAAAAATAAGAAATTTTTCAAAAATTTCCCAAAAATTAGAAATTTTTAAAAAATTTTCTTTTAAAAATACGAAATTTTTAAAAAATTTCTTATTTTTATAGGAAATTTTTCAAAAATTTCTTATTTTTATAGGAAATTTTTCAAAAATTTCTTATTTTTATAGGAAATTTTCCAAAAATTTCTTATTTTTGTAGGAAATATTTCAAAAATTTCTTATTTTTGTAGGAAATATTTCAAAAATTTCTTATTTTTGTAGGAAATATTTCAAAAATTTCTTATTTTTGTAGGAAATATTTCAAAAATTTCTTATTTTTATATGAAATTTTTTAAAAATTTCTTATTATATAGGAAATTTTTCAAAAATTTCTTATTTTTATAGGAAATTTTTCAAAAATTTCTTATTTTTATAGGAAATTTTTCAAAAATTTCTTATTTTTATAGGAAATTTTTCAAAAATTTCTTATTTTTATAGGAAATTTTTCAAAAATTTCTTATTTTAATAGAAAATTTTTAAAAAATTTCTTATTTTAATAGAAAATTTTTCAAAAATTTCTTATTTTTATAGAAAAAAATTTCTTATTTTTATAGGAAATTTTCCAAAAATTTCTTATTTTTGTAGGAAATATTTCAAAAATTTCTTATTTTTGTAGGAAATATTTCAAAAATTTTTCAAAAATTTCTTATTTTTATAGGAAATTTAAAAAAAAATTTCTTATTTTTATAGGAAATTTTTCAAAAATTTCTTATTTTTATAGGAAATTTTTCAAAAATTTCTTATTTTTATAGGAAATTTTTCAAAAATTTCCTATTTTTATAGGAAATTTTTCAAAAATTTCCTATTTTTATAGGAAATTTTTCAAAAATGTCTTGTTTTTTATAGGAAATTTTTCAAAAATTTCTTGTTTTTTATAGGAAATTTTTCAAAAATTTCTTATTTTTATAGGAAAATTTTCAAAAATTTCCTATTTTTATAGGAAATTTTTAAAAAATTTCTTATTTTTATAGGAAATTTAAAAAAATTCTTATTTTAATAGGAAATTTTTCAAAAATTTCTTAATTTTATATGAAATTCTTCAAAAATTTCTTATTTTTATAAGAAATTTTTTAAAAATTTCTTATTTTTATAGAAATTTTTTTAAAAATTTCTTATTTTTATAGAAATTTTTTAAAAATTTCTTATTTTTATAAGAAATTTTTCAAAAATTTCTTATTTTTATAAGAAATTTTTTGAAAATTTCTTATTTTTATAAGAAAATTTTTCAAAAATTTCTTATTTTTATAGGAAAATGTTCACAAATTCTTATTTTTATAGAAAATTTTTCAAAAGTTTCTTATTTTTATAGGAAATTTTTCAAAAATTTCTTATATCTTTGAAGGAAAAATTTCTTGAAGAAATAGTGACTATTATGTCAGTTATAACTAACATTTCATAACTAAAATAACTGTATCACTTGCTTAAAAGGGGAAAAGATTTAAATCCCCCTTTTCAAAATTAGATTTCATTTAATTTTAAATGTCCATATTTCCTAGCAAATAATATTAGATTACTAAACTTATTTCTCCTCCAAATAAACAAGCACTTGCATTTGATGCAAAACTTTTGCCATAAATTTTTCATAACTTTGGCGCATAAATTATTCATTTGACATCCAGCTTAAAGCTGGCACCGAAATACCCTTAACGCGTGCACAGCTGTTGGTTATAGCTTTCAGCTTAGTATATCCTGTAAGCTTTTCTTTCGTTCCTTTCGTTTTTTGCTGTCATCTTATAACTTGTGTTCTTCTACTTTGTGTCATAATTAGCCAAGTTGTTAAAAGACATTATTTATTCAGTGTTTTTTTGTTTTTTACTTTCAAGCAACTTTGGCTCTGTCTCTGTCTCAGACTTGAGTTTGTTCTATTACCTCATTCATTAGACATTTTAAGTTCCGGTTTAATCCTATTGTTGTTGTATTTCATGCCATTGGTGTCGTTGTCATAAGTGACTTTCCTAATGTCTTTATTGTCGTTGTAGTTGTAGTCGCTGCTGTTCGCTCTTAAGTTCTATGAAATATTTATTTTTTTAAACTGTTTCTCTTGACGTTCTTGCCATTGTTTAGCCTTGAAATATATTGTCTTGTTGTTATAAATGTTGGCATAACGTTCTGATAGTATTCAAATTTTAATGACTTGAAAAGTCAGTGTTTAAAAGACAACAATAGAAAAATTTTAAATATGTTGTTAAGGAAATTTTTATTGGCATTCTTGGTTTTATGGCAGCAAAAAGGAAGAAAAGCTTTTTCTTGAAGTAAAAGTATTATTCAAGTATTATGTAATTTTTACTAAAAAAGAAAAGCATTTTGATTTAGTATTTTTAAATTCAAAAATTCTTTTGTTATTTTGAAAGTTTTTTCTTAGAAAAAATATATTTTTCAAAAACTTATTATTTTTGCAGGAAATTTTTAAAAAATTTCCTATTTTTAAAGAAAACATTTCAAAAATTTCCTATTTTTATAGGAAATTTTTTAAAAATTTCCCATTTTTATAGGAACTTTTTCAAAAATTTCCTATTTTTATAGGAAATTTTTCAAAAATTTCCTATTTTTATAGAAAATTTTTCAAAAATTTCCTATTTTTATAGGAAATTTTTCAAAAATTTCCTATCTTTATAGGAAATTTTTCAAAAATTTCCTATCTTTATAGGAAATTTTTCAAAAATTTCCTATTCTTATAGGAAATTTTTCAAAAATTTCCTATTTTTATAGGAAAATTTTCAAAAATTTCCTATTTTTATAGGAAATTTTTCAAAAATTTCCTATTTTTATAGGAAATTTTTCAAAAATTTCCTATTTTTATAGGAAATTTTTCAAAAATTTCTTATTTTTATAGGAAATTTTTTCAGAAATTTTTCAAAAATTTCCTATTTTTATAGGAAATTTTTCAAAAATTTCCTAATTTTATAGGAAATTTTTCAAAAATTTCCTATTTTTATAGGAAATTTTTCAAAAATTTCCTATTTTTATAGGAAATTTTTCAAAAATTTCCTATTTTTATAGGAAATTTTTCAAAAATTTCCTATTTTTATAGGAAATTTTTCAAAAATTTCCTATTTTTATAGGAAATTTTTCAAAAATTTCCTATTTTTATAGGAAATTTTTCAAAAATTTCCTATTTTTATAGGAAATTTTTCAAAAATTTCCTATTTTTATAGGAAATTTTTCAAAAATTTCCTATTTTTATAGGAAATTTTTCAAAAATTTCCCATTTTTATAGGAAATTTTTCAAAAATTTCCCATTTTTATAGGAAATTTTTCAAAAATTTCCCATTTTTATAGGAAATTTTTCAAAAATTTCCTATTTTTACAGCAAATTTTTCAAAAATTTCCTATTTTTATAGGAATTTTTTCAAAAATTTCCTATTTTTATAGGAATTTTTTCAAAAATATCCTATTTTTATAGGAATTTTTTCAAAAATTTCCTATTTTTATAGGAAATTTTTCAAAAATTTCCTATTTTTATAGGAAATTTTTCAAAAATTTCCTATTTTTATAGGAAATTTTTCAAAAATTTCCTATCTTTATAGGAAATTTTTCAAAAATTTCCTATTTTTATAGGAAATTTTTCAAAAATTTCCTATTTTTATAGGAAATTTTTCAAAAATTTCCTATTTTTATAGGAAATTTTTCAAAAATTTCCTATTTTTATAGGAAATTTTTCAAAAATTTCCTATTTTTATAGGAAATTTTTCAAAAATTTCCTATTTTTATAGGAAATTTTTCAAAAATTTCCTATTTTTATAGGAAATTTTTCAAAAATTTCCTATTTTTATAGGAAATTTTTCAAAAATTTCCTATTTTTATAGGAAATTTTTCAAAAATTTCCTATTTTTATAGGAAATTTTTCAAAAATTTCCTATTTTTATAGGAAATTTTTCAAAAATTTCCTATTTTTATAGGAAATTTTTCAAAAATTTCCTACTTTTATAGGAAATTTTTCAAAAATTTCCTATTTTTATAGGAAATTTTTCAAAAATTTCCTATTTTTATAGGAAATTTTTCAAAAATTTTCTATTTTTATAGGAAATTTTTCAAAAAATTTCCTATTTTTATAGGAAATTTTTCAAAAATTTCCTATTTTTATAGGAAATTTTTCAAAAATATTCCTATTTTTATAGGAAATTTTTCAAAAATATTCCTATTTTTATAGGAAATTTTTCAAAAATTTCCTATTTTTATAGGAAATTTTTCAAAAATTTCCTATTTTTATAGGAAATTTTTCAAAAATTTCTTATTTTGATAGGAAATTTTTCAAAAATTTCCTATTTTGATAGGAAATTTTTCAAAAATTTCCTATTTTTATAGGAAATTTTTCAAAAATTTATTATTTTTATAGGAAATTTTTCAAAAGTTTCCTATTTTTATAGGAAATTTTTCAAAAATTTCCTATTTTTATAGGAAATTTTTCAAAAATTTCCTATTTTTATAGGAAATTTTTCAAAAATTTCCTATTTTTATAGGAAATTTTTCAAAAATTTCCTATTTTTATAGGAAATTTTTCAAAAATTTCCTATTTTTATAGGAAATTTTTCAAAAATTTCCTATTTTTATAGGAAATTTTTCAAAAATTTCCTATTTTTATAGGAAATTTTTCAAAAATTTCCTATTTTTATAGGAAATTTTTCAAAAATTTCCTATTTTTATAGGAAATTTTTCAAAAATTTCCTATTTTTATAGGAAATTTTTCAAAAATTTCCTATTTTTATAGGAAATTTTTCAAAAATTTCCTATTTTTATAGGAAATTTTTCAAAAATTTCCTATTTTTATAGGAAATTTTTCAAAAATTTCCTATTTTTATAGGAAATTTTTCAAAAATTTCCTATTTTTGTAGGAAAATTTTTTAAAAATTTCCTATTTTTATAGGAAATTTTTCAAAAATTTCCTATTTTTATAGGAAACTTTTCAAAATTTTCCTATTTTTATAGGAAATTTTTTAAAAATTTTCTATTTTTATAGGAAATTTTTCAAAAATTTCCTATTTTTATAGGAAATTTTTCAAAAATTTCCTATTTTTATAGGAAATTTTTCAAAAATTTCCTATTTTTATAGGAAATTTTTCAAAAATTTCCTATCTTTATAGGAAATTTTTCAAAAATTTCCTATTTTTATAGGAAATTTTTCAAAAATTTCCTATTTTTATAGGAAATTTTTTAAAAATTTCCTATTTTTATAGGAAATTTTTCAAAAATTTCCTATTTTTATAGGAAATTTTTCAAAAATTTCCTATTTTTATAGAAAATTTTGCAAAAATTTCCTATTTTTATATGTAGGGAATTAAAAAAAAATCATATTTTGATAGGAAATATTTTTATTTTCTGCCAACATTTTTTTTCGGAAACAAAAATTAAGTCTTACTTTTAGCCTTTGACTTTATTTATTTTTCAACAAAAGTAACACCAAAATCAAATTTCAAATTAAAATATCAACACCTCACCCTCAGCGCTCAAAAATGCCACCTCCTCCTTCACCCATAATAAACAAAAATTACCATTTGATTGGCAGTGTCACCAGAAATGAAAAAAAAACTTTTATGAAATAAAACTGATTGCCTGTTTAGCATCAACTAGAAATTGCGAAGAGTAGAAAACATTTTCCATTTTCATTGCTTCTGGTGGAAAATTTTCTGAACTCAATTAAAATAAATCACTAGCAAAAAAAAATATTAAATTGAATTTCATTTATATAACGTTTTTTTATATTTTTTTCGCTTTTCGTTTTTTATGCTCCTCTTTTCCAGCGTAGACAAACTTCAATCACATTTACCCAATTTTCAACTTTTTTTTATTTTACAAATATCACACATAACCCAGTTTGTTACCATTATACAATTTAGTCGTGTACCCAGAAATGTCTAGTAAAAAAAATGGATGCCATGATTTCTGTTTTCCGGGTGTAAATCACATTGACTTACAATCGATGATGTCAGGTGAGAATGTAATAAAAAAATATTATGTGCATAAATAAAACGTTGGTGGTGGGATATTCAATCAAGTGTGAAGGATGAAAGCAACAGCGACTGAGGGTTGTCCTGTGAAGAGGTAAAGGTTATGAGAATAATCCTTGTTCGAAGGAAGTTCGATGTTTAAATAGATTATATTTCAGTTGTTTAATGCATATTTTAAACAGTTTCTTTAATTTATAGTTTTTGTAGATCTTATGAATTTATTGCATATTTCCTTCTTAAAAGCTTTAAGGGTAAAAGTCTTACTACTTATTTGTTGTATCTTTTAAAGTGGCTTTTTTACGCTTAATGTTCTTTAAAATAGCTTCGTTATTAGCTAAATGAGTCTTAAAATGTCGTTTTATAATTCTAGCCTTGTTACTGCTGGTGTTATTTTAAAAAGCTTTTTCACTACAATTTTTTATTGAAAAAGCTTAATTTTCCTTAAACTACTTGTGTCAAGAATTTTTGTCACAGTGATTACTTTACACTTTTATTAGACCTATTTTAAGACCCCAACTAAAAAGCTATTTTAATTTTCACTGTCGAAAAGCTTTTACATTTTTTATGGTTATTCATTCTTTAACAATTCCATACAATAATACAGACGTGTCGAAAAACACATACATTAATATTTGTATTTGTGGTAAATAGCTGTGAAAAATAGGTCAGTGTTGCCATATTTACATTTCAGTGTTGCCATATTGACATTTTTTTTTCATATAATCGAGCAAAAAATTCGTATCTGACAGCACTGACTTTTCTAAGACAATTTTTCGTAAGTGTGAGCGCGACAGACATAGTTGCGTCTCGCTCATACATAGTGTGTCGGTGTGAAAGCTCAAAAGCTCTACATTGTGCTGTAGAGCTGGACGTTTCGACTTTAATAACAACCTTTTCTTCAATATCATTAACACTTACTGTCATTATTAAAGCTTTATTTACTATAAAGCTTCCACACATGACATAACATAAAAACCTGTTTTTGAGATTTGTTTCATTATATTTTACTAAAGCTTTTTTAAAAAAGTATTTAATCATCAAAAAATTCAAGGCCATAAAGAAAAGCTTTTGTAGTTTCACTTATTCTTACTTCTTTACTTAAAGTTATAGTTAAGCTTGTTATTGAAAAAGCTGTTTTTGCGTAGTTTAAAAATCAAATATTTTTACCATTTTTTTTTAAGAAAATCATTTTTAGTCTACTTTAGATACAGCTATTTTACATATCCAAACAGCTTTATTGCAACAGCTTTATTTTTGCACTGTTAAAAGTTATTCGTTTTACTTTGAAAAGCTATTAGTTCCCATAAAAAATTGTTTTTGAAATGTTTCACTATAAAATCTTCACCGAAGAAGTTATATTTTGATAAAAATGCTTCAACATTAAAATAAGCTTTTGTACAATTTTTTGTATAGAGAACCATTGATTGATAATTTCTGCAGCAATTTAGTCAAAGCTTTTCGTTTTTTACTTTGATAAACTTTAAGTGCCCTAAAATTCTAAATTCTCTTACTTCAAAAGCTTCACCAAAGAAGTTTTATTTTGTATAAATTGCTTCAACATTATAATAAGCTTCAATAAATTTTTTTGTAGAGAAAACTATTAATATAATTTCTATAATTCAAAAGCTTTTTCACTACACTTGAAAAGCTTTTACAGTATTTAGCTTTTTCACTTAAAAGTCATTAAAAACTTTCTTTGAATAACAAGCAATTAAGTTTGAAAAAGCTTTAAAAGTGTTTTCTTATTTATTTTGTAATTTTTTCCTCTAAAACAAAGTTTTTATGACAAAAAAAATTCACTTTTTGAAAGCTTTCGAAATATAATTCCGTCAATATATTTAAACTTTTTGAATAAGAAACCTTTTTTGTGAAGAAAATTATTTATTGTCAGAAAAAAGCTTTTTCAAAAGGCATTGATGAAATTTATATAATTCAAAATCTTTTTCACTATAGCTGAAAAGCTTTTACTGTTCTGTTAAATGGAAAAAAGCTTTTAAAGTTTTCTTATTGATATTGTAATTTTGCCTTTTAAAAAAGCCTTCAAGAAATTGTTCCTTCAATAAGTTTAAACTTTTTGAATAAGAAACCTTTTGTGGAGAAAATGATTTATTATTAGAAAAAAGCTTTTATTTGCCATTTTTTGTAATCCCTAAAACTTTAAAATTGTTCGAGAACTTTTTAAGCTTTTTCAAGTTAATTATTTATATATTATTAAAGAATATTATTGAAAGAGCTTTTATATCTTAAATATTTCAGAAATATAAAAGTTTATTTTTTTTAGTCTAAATGCTTTTAATTTGAAAGAAAAAATCCACTTTATTAAAAAAGTATCCAGCTCATTTTTAATTATTTAAGAATTTATTATGTTAATATTATCAATAAATCTTCTTAAAACGAAAAGCTTTTATATATGAAAGCTCTCAATTCAACTTTTCCTTTTTATAATGAAATTTCATTTTACTTATAGTAAAAAAACTTTAAAATTAAAAAAATCGTTTAAAAAAAGCTTTCAGATATTACTTTCTTAAATTTAAAATTGTACAGTTTCAAACCGAAAAAATTATTTTCAGGATAAAAAAGGGTTTTCATGTTATCTCTAAGCTTTTTTGAATAAAAAGTTTCTTAATTGCAATTAAAATAAACGAAAAGCTATTATATGTAAAAGCTCTCAATTCAACTTTTCCTATTTATAATGAAATTTATTTTTACTTATAGTGTAAAAGCTTTAAAATAAAACAAAATAATATTTTTAAAAAAGCTTTCAGATTTTGTTGACTTGAATTTAAAATTGTACAGCTTCAAACCGAAAAAATTATTTTCAGGATAAAAAAGTTTTTTTCAAGTTATCTCTAAGCTTGTTTGAATAAAAAGTTTCTTATTAGAAATTAAAATTTTTCATTTTAAACTGAAATATATTTCTACGTTCAGTGTAAAAACTTTAAAATAAAAAAATAATTATTTTACAAAAGCTTTCAGATAATGTTTTCTCTAGTTTAAAAAGTTTTTTACTAAAAAGACTATTTTTAAGATAACAAGCTTTTTCCGTTATCTTAAAAGACTACCTTTAGTGCTTCGAAAAGTATCCTAAGCTTTTCTGAATAAAAAGTTTATTAATAACAATTACAATTTTTCATTTTAAAATGAAGTACTTATATTTTTACTTTCACCGTAAAAGGTTTAAATTGAAAAAAACACTCTTGAAAAAAAGCTTTCAGATCATATTTTCTCTAGTTTAAGATTATGAATTTTTAAACCAAAAAGAGTTTTTTTTTAAGATAAAAAGCTTTTTCACGTTATCTTAAGAGAGTATTGTTCGAAAAATATCCCTAAGCTTTTTTAAGAAATAATGGTGAATGAATTATCATTAAATTTTTTTGAATGGAGCACTTAAAGGCCTTGCAATGGAAAAGCTTTTTTTCAATAGCATAACAGAAGAAAGCTAAAGCATCTATTAATTTATTTTTTTAGCAAAACTTTAAATCATTAGTGATATTTTTAGTGTTTTTTTATAAAAACAACTTTATTTGAAAGCTTTTATATAAGATTTGATTAAAATTTTTACTTATTTCAAAATAGCTTTTATTTGGTAATTAAATTTAAAATAGAAAGCTCTTTTTCTTTTAATTTTCACTCCTTATGGTTTTTTACAAAAGAAGCATTTTGTTGGAATAAAGCTTTTTCTTAGATTTAAGAGAAAATTATAAATAACTTTTATAATAAATCAACAATAAACTTTTCAAACTTTAACTGTCATTATTATGGCTTTATTAAAGCAAATCCAATAAAAAATGAAAAAAAAAACATTCATATTTTTTCCAGTAACTAGCAAAAGCTTTGAAGTAAAAAAATGCGAAAAAATACTGAATTAAAATTTAAATGAAATTCAAAATTTAAATTCTTATACAAAACATTAACTTTTCTTGTTCGTTTGATAGAAATAAATGGGAAATTAAGAGCAAAGTCTAGGCAAAAAGCAAAAAAAATGTCAACACGTGTTAGAACTTTTAAAGTATTTTCACTTTAGTATTATTTTTTTTGCTGTGCGTATTTTTTCCCTTTTCATTCCGATTTGAATTTTTTCTTCATTTAAATTTTCTTTTTTCTTCAATTTGCACTGGCTTTAGCTTTGATTTTTCTACCATTTGAGTCTGATTTATTTTTAATTTTTTCTGCTCTTGTCTTAAATACATAGAATTGTGTGAATTTTGAGATTACGTGTCGTTATTATTACTTCCAAGCCAATAAATTTTATGTGATTTTTTGCTTTCATTTTAAAACTCGTATTTCATTTTATTTTTTTGCTTATGAGTTTTCCCCTTGAGTTATTTCAATGTTTCCATGATTCCTGAACTTAGTATGTTAATCTTAATGACTGGGAAGTGGGAAAACAAACAAACTTTTGATTGGATTTGATTAATTTTAATTTTGAATAAGTGGCAATTTGGTTGTGTATGTAAAAAAAAAGCTTTTTGCTCATTATTGATTTTGAAGAGGTTTGCAAAAAGAGATTTCATCTAGCTCTGGGTTATTTTGTGCTCAAAATGTCAAATAATTAAGAATTAATGAAAACGTTTAAGGAGATACAAATTAAGTGTACTTATACAGGTAAAAAAGCTTTTTTTTTGAATACTTTAGTTAATTAAAAAGCTGTTTTATTAAATTAAAAAAGCTCTCGTCTTACTTAATAATTAATAAAGCTTTACAAAGAAATCTTTAGGCAAAGCTTTTTAATAATTCAAATTATTTAAAAATATGATCGATAATAAAAAATCTGTTCTAGTTCTGTTCTAGTTCTGTTCTAGTTCTGTTCTAGTTCTGTTCTAGTTCTGTTCTAGTTCTGTTCTAGTTCTGTTCTAGTTCTGTTCTAGTTCTGTTCTAGTTCTGTTCTAGTTCTGTTCTAGTTCTCTTCTAGTTCTGTTCTAGTTCTGTTCTAGTTCTGTTCTAGTTCTGTTCTAGTTCTGTTCTAGTTCTGTTCTAGTTCTGTTCTAGTTCTGTTCTAGTTCTGTTCTAGTTCTGTTCTAGTTCTGTTCTAGTTCTGTTCTAGTTCTGTTCTAGTTCTGTTCTAGTTCTGTTCTAGTTCTGTTCTAGTTCTGTTCTAGTTCTGTTCTAGTTCTGTTCTAGTTCTGTTCTAGTTCTGTTCTAGTTCTGTTCTAGTTCTGTTCTAGTTCTGTTCTAGTTCTGTTCTAGTTCTGTTCTAGTTCTGTTCTAGTTCTGTTCTAGTTCTGTTCTAGTTCTGTTCTAGTTCTGTTCTAGTTCTGTTCTAGTTCTGTTCTAGTTCTGTTCTAGTTCTGTTCTAGTTCTGTTCTAGTTCTGTTCTAGTTCTGTTCTAGTTCTGTTCTAGTTCTGTTCTAGTTCTGTTCTAGTTCTGTTCTAGTTCTGTTCTAGTTCTGTTCTAGTTCTGTTTTAGTTCTGTTCTAGTTCTGTTCTAGTTCTGTTCTAGTTCTGTTCTAGTTCTGTTCTAGTTCTGTTCTAGTTCTGTTCTAGTTCTGTTCTAGTTCTGTTCTAGTTCTGTTCTAGTTCTGTTCTAGTTCTGTTCTAGTTCTGTTCTAGTTCTGTTCTAGTTCTGTTCTAGTTCTGTTCTAGTTCTGTTCTAGTTCTGTTCTAGTTCTGTTCTAGTTCTGTTCTAGTTCTGTTCTAGTTCTGTTCTAGTTCTGTTCTAGTTCTGTTCTAGTTCTGTTCTAGTTCTGTTCTAGTTCTGTTCTAGTTCTGTTCTAGTTCTGTTCTAGTTCTGTTCTAGTTCTGTTCTAGTTCTGTTCTAGTTCTGTTCTAGTTCTGTTCTAGTTCTGTTCTAGTTCTGTTCTAGTTCTGTTCTAGTTCTGTTCTAGTTCTGTTCTAGTTCTAGTTCTGTTCTAGTTCTGTTCTAGTTCTGTTCTAGTTCTGTTCTAGTTCTGTTCTAGTTCTGTTCTAGTTCTGTTCTAGTTCTGTTCTAGTTCTGTTCTAGTTCTGTTCTAGTTCTGTTCTAGTTCTGTTCTAGTTCTGTTCTAGTTCTGTTCTAGTTCTGTTCTAGTTCTGTTCTAGTTCTGTTCTAGTTCTGTTCTAGTTCTGTTCTAGTTCTGTTCTAGTTCTGTTCTAGTTCTGTTCTAGTTCTGTTCTAGTTCTGTTCTAGTTCTGTTCTAGTTCTGTTCTAGTTCTGTTCTAGTTCTGTTCTAGTTCTGTTCTAGTTCTGTTCTAGTTCTGTTCTAGTTCTGTTCTAGTTCTGTTCTAGTTCTGTTCTAGTTCTGTTCTAGTTCTGTTCTAGTTCTGTTCTAGTTCTGTTCTAGTTCTGTTCTAGTTCTGTTCTAGTTCTGTTCTAGTTCTGTTCTAGTTCTGTTCTAGTTCTGTTCTAGTTCTGTTCTAGTTCTGTTCTAGTTCTGTTCTAGTTCTGTTCTAGTTCTGTTCTAGTTCTGTTCTAGTTCTGTTCTAGTTCTGTTCTAGTTCTGTTCTAGTTCTGTTCTAGTTCTGTTCTAGTTCTGTTCTAGTTCTGTTCTAGTTCTGTTCTAGTTCTGTTCTAGTTCTGTTCTAGTTCTGTTCTAGTTCTGTTCTAGTTCTGTTCTAGTTCTGTTCTAGTTCTGTTCTAGTTCTGTTCTAGTTCTGTTCTAGTTCTGTTCTAGTTCTGTTCTAGTTCTGTTCTAGTTCTGTTCTAGTTCTGTTCTAGTTCTGTTCTAGTTCTGTTCTAGTTCTGTTCTAGTTCTGTTCTAGTTCTGTTCTAGTTCTGTTCTAGTTCTGTTCTAGTTCTGTTCTAGTTCTGTTCTAGTTCTGTTCTAGTTCTGTTCTAGTTCTGTTCTAGTTCTGTTCTAGTTCTGTTCTAGTTCTGTTCTAGTTCTGTTCTAGTTCTGTTCTAGTTCTGTTCTAGTGCTAGTTTATTTACAATTTAAATATTTTTGTATTATTATTGTTAATTTATAGATTTAAAATAACATGTCTACTAAATTCTTGTCTTTGTCTTTTCATATGTTAAAAGTTTTTAATTTTTGTATTTATTTATAGAATCTGTCTGATACAAAAAACTTTTTCTTTTATTAACATTTACATTTTTTTGTTCATGTTTATAAATATTTAAGTTTCTTGTTAGTTTATTCTGAAAATTTTATAAATTTACATAACAAATTTTTATTTGGTTAAGACATTTTAGACAAAGTAGTTAAGGATATTAACATGATCATCAGCTGCAGTTGAAAAGTTAGTAAATTAAGCAGAAAATTTAATTATAGAAAATTTAATTTTAAATATTTACCACAAAAATGTTGGTAAACAAATGGATATGTAATTTTTCTATCACCTGCTTACGCAAATATTTAGATGATTGAAATAAAGGCATTAGAAAATTTTCATTTATGTGTGTATGGGTAAAAACTACCAAGTGTGTGCAGTAGACATATTAACTTTCAGTATGAGAAAGACTATAAGTTTTCATGATATTAAAATAGAAAATAATTACTATTATATTTAATACAGTAAATATATAATTTTACAGTCCACACAGATTTCGGGTTCCAGGGATCGTATAAAAAAATTTAGCTTACAGCCAAACCTACAAAATTTAACTAAAAAATTGTTTATTTAAATTTCTTTAAAATATTTAAAAACTCACTATTCTTTTTTTATCAATTCTTTAAAAATTCTGCTCAATATCCAATTTTAAGTAAAATATTAAACTTCCAAAACATAAAAGGATATTACCAAGGACTAAAATTCTTCCCTTTTTCCAACAATCAAACTTTGTAATGCTTGCATTATAAAATACTTTTTTCAAATGTTACTTTCAAACAATATTAGAAGTAAGGGTTTTCTTACTGGGAAAAATTAAGTAAACGACAAAAACTTTCAATACCTTTTAAACAAACGAGCTTTTAAAGAACCCTTTTTGAGACTTAATACTTTTAGATTTTCCTTGCTTGAGAAGTCTGGGAAAATAGATAGCTCTGCTTTGTGTATCTTTATTGTTTTTACAACTTTGCTAACATTTATTTAAAACTCAGTAGGCAGGAACATTAAAATAGCATAAAAATGCCTTAAGTTGTAAATGGCAATTTCAACGTTTTCTCCTTTATCCCTCTATCTATATTGTCTTAAACTTTTTCTTGTATGTATGTGTATGTGTGTGTGTTTATAAATATAATTTGGGCTTCTGCCTCTGTGCTCCTTCTTCATATAATGGCTGGCATTGTCATTATTAGACCTCAGGCCATAAAATACAAGCTTTCATATTTACAGCTTTTTGTTTTCCCTTTTAAGTATTTTATCGATTTCTTATATATAAAAATTTAAATATTCTTCTTTTTCACACTTTATTATGACCCCTAAAGATTTTAAGTTCCATTCTCTTAAAGAAAATGGGGAGACCTTATAAAATAAATGAAACAAAAGAAGCCGACTGCCAACAGCAGATACACATACATTTCCCAGAACCAATATATAAAAACCATATAAAAATTTTACTTTTAACCTTAACAAGTAACAATAATCCTAAATTAAGGGTAATAATAACATATCCTAAGGCCTAGAACAGAACTAGAACAGAAGTAGAATAGAACTAGGAGAGAACTAGAACAGAACTAGAACAGAACTAGAACAGAACTAGAACAGAACTAGAACAAAACTAGAACAGAACTAGAACAGAACTAGAATAGAACTAGAACAGAACTAGAACAGAACTAGAACAGAACTAGAACAGAACTAGAACAGAACTAGAACAGAACTAGAACAGAACTAGAACAGAACTAGAACAGAACTAGAACAGAACTAGAACAGAACTAGAACAGAACTAGAACAGAACTAGAACAGAACTAGAACAAAACTAGAACAGAACTAGAACAGAACTAGAATAGAACTAGAACAGAACTAGAACAGAACTAGAACAGAACTAGAACAGAACTAGAACAGAACTAGAACAGAACTAGAACAGAACTAGAACAGAACTAGAACAGAACTAGAACAGAACTAGAACAGAACTAGAACAGAACTAGAACAGAACTAGAACAGAACTAGAACAGAACTAGAACAGAACTAGAACAGAACTAGAACAGAACTAGAACAGAACTAGAACAGAACTAGAACAGAACTAGAACAGAACTAGAACAGAACTAGAACAGAACTAGAACAGAACTAGAACAGAACTAGAACAGAACTAGAACAGAACTAGAACAGAACTAGAACAGAACTAGAACAGAACTAGAACAGAACTAGAACAGAACTAGAACAGAACTAGAACAGAACTAGAACAGAACTAGAACAGAACTAGAACAGAACTAGAACAGAACTAGAATAGAATTAAAACAATCACTAATCACCATAGGCGATAGATAGAAAATAAAGACTTTATATTTTATTTATTTTGAAGCATACTTTTGGGATGTTTGTTAATTTGTCTGTGTAGCTAAATGTTCTGCCGGATGATGAAACGTTTATTTTGAGGGCCTTTATTTTGGTACCTCTTCTTTCGTTTTAATACTGAGTGATTTACAATATTGGCCTAAAATTGTAAATTGGTTATATTTATATAAATACAGAATTACTTATTGATAGCTTTTGTTTGCATGTGGTTTTTATGAATTGTTAAATGTTTTATTGAAAAATACCGAAGACCTTTGTGTAAAGAACAAACATTTTAACAGCCAAGGTCATCATAAAATGCAGTTTATTGGATTTTCCTCTTTTCTTTTCGATATGGCTTTGATTACAGTTTCCATTCTTCAACGGATCCATTGGCAACAGAATTTGAATGTTTCTTTATGGGGTAAAAGAATGAATGATGATTAAATAATTGTAGCTAAAAATTGGTGAGCGTTAAAAAGGGTTACTCAAAAATATGTTGGAAATTCAAGAGGAATTTAAGCTGGAACATATGGCTCCAGCAAGAAGTGTTTATATGGAACATAATTTCATACAAGTTTTCGATTTTGATATAAATTAAGGTATAAGACAAGTAGTAAAATTATGTTGCATAGTTTTGGGACGTTCTAAATAATTAAAAGTTTTTATTTTAAACCAATTTTCTAAGCTTATTTGAGAAACTTGGATATGAAATGGATTTATTAAAATCGTGTAAAAAAATGTATAATATCGGTGGATTATAAAGGTTCATAATAAGTAGCATAATTTTAGTAAAATTTTCTTGAGACTTCCTAAAGATATGCAATATTCATTTCCAATCTCATTTTGTATAACTTCTACAATTTTTTTTGTTCGTTTAACAAAATTAAACGAACCAAACAAACAATAGCCTCCATTTCCATGGTAAACCATAAAAATAAAATGTTAAGCAAAAATCCATCAGTTTGAAAAATACAATAAACCCTCTGTTTTTGACAGATTATAAGTAGAAAAAAAAATCGAATTTTTGTACCATTTTTACGATTACATTTATATCTATTCTTTCACTTTTTATGATCGTATAAAAAGCATAAAAAAGTAAAATAATATTATATATGTATCGTCAAGCTATTAGCACATGGTAAATCAATACACAATCAAATACCAAAATACATTTTATATTGCCAATAGATTTTAAAAGCGAAATAGTTACAAAAATAAGGAAAATGCAATAAAAATAGAAATAATGGAAGGAAAGAACTTGAATTGAATATATAATTTGTAAGAGCTGAAGGTTTTGTTGATGTTATAGAAGTTTTGGGGAGGCAGTGAAACCTCCTAATGATATGCTACGGAAAATGTATATACGCTATATAAAACTAGAACAAATATGACAAAATATCTCTGTAGCAAGATGAGTCGTATACGAAAAAACAGACGCAGACTAAGACATAGACATAGACATAGTCTAAGATATGGACTAAGACATAGACTAAAACATAGACTAAGACATAGACTAAGACATAGACTAAGACATAGATTAAGGCATAGACTAAGACATAGACTAAGACATAGACTAAGACATCGACTAAGACACAGACTAAGACATAGACTAAGACATAGACTAAGACATAGACTAAGACATAAACTAAGACATAGACTAAGACCTAAACTAAAATATAGACTAAGACATAGACTAAGACATAGACTAAGACATAGACTAAGACATAGACTAAGACACAGACTAAGACATAGACTAAGACATAGACTAAGACATAGACTAAGACATAGACTAAGACATAGACTAAGACATAGAGAAAGATATAGACTAAGACATAGACTAAGACATAGAGTAAGACATAGACTAAGACATAGACTAAGACATAGACTAAGACATAGACTAAGACATAGACTAAGACATAGACTAAGACATAGACTAAGACATAGACTAAGACATAGACTAAGACATAGACTAAGACATAGACTAAGACATAGACTAAGACATAGACTAAGACATAGACTAAGACATAGACTAAGACATAGACTAAGACATAGACTAGGACGTAGAATAAGACATAGACTAAGTTATAGACTAAGTCATTGTCTATGGCATAGACTAAGACATAGACTGAGACATGGACTAAGACATAGACTAAGACACAGGCTAAGACATAGACTAAGACATAGGCTAAGACATAGACTAAGACATAGACTAAGACATAGACTAAGACATAGACTAAGACATAGACCAAGACATATACTAAGACATAGACTAAGACATAGACTAAGACATAGACTAAGACATAGACTAAGACATAGACTAAGACATAGACTAAGACATAGACTAAGACATAGACTAAGACATAGACTAAGACATAGACTAAGACATAGACTAAGACATAGACTAAGACATAGACTAAGACATAGACTAAGACATAGACTAAGACATAGACTAAGACATAGACTAAGACATAGACTAAGACATAGACTAAGACATAGACTAAGACATAGACTAAGACATAGACTAAGACATAGACTAAGACATAGACTAAGACATAGACTAAGACATAGACTAAGACATAGACTAAGACATAGACTAAGACATAGACTAAGACATAGACTAAGACATAGACTAAGACATAGACTAAGACATAGACTAAGACATAGACTAAGACATAGACTAAGACATAGACTAAGACATAGACTAAGACATAGACTAAGACATAGACTAAGACATAGACTAAGACATAGACTAAGACATAGACTAAGACATAGACTAAGACATAGACTAAGACATAGACTAAGACATAGACTAAGACATAGACTAAGACATAGACTAAGACATAGACTAAGACATAGACTAAGACATAGACTAAGACATAGACTAAGACATAGACTAAGACATAGACTAAGACATAGACTAAGACATAGATTAAGGCATAGACTAAGACATAGACTAAGACATAGACTAAGACATAGACTAAGACACAGACTTAGACATAGACTAAGACATAGACTAAGACATAGACTAAGACATAGACTAAGACATAGACTAAGACATAGACCAAGACATAGACTAAGACATAGACTGAGACATAGACTAAGACATATACTAAGACATAGACGAAGACATAGACTAAGACATAGACTAAGACATAGACTAAGACATAGACTAAGACATAGACTAAGACATAGACTAAGACATAGACTAAGACATAGACTAAGACATAGACTAAGACATAGACTAAGACATAGACTAAGACATAGACTAAGACATAGACTAAGACATAGACTAAGACATAGACTAAGACATAGACTAAGACATAGACTAAGACATAGACTAAGACATAGACTAAGACATAGACTAAGACATAGACTAAGACTAAGATATTGACTAAGACATAGACTAAGATATAGACAAAGATATAAACTAAGACATAGATTAAGACATATTCTTAGAGATGGACGAAAAGTCAGACTCTTAAGCAAATTTTGTGTAGCATACCTTAAGGTTTTTTAAAATAGTTTGTTTTGAAAAAAATTGAATCTACTTTGATATCATATCCGTCTTTTACAATAAGAGAAATTTTGACTAATAAGTTACAACGTAGTAAACCTTTTATATTTTAAATTATTTGGATTATCCCTTATTATTATTAGTTTCGAATGTTGCGATCTGGCCCCTGATTTCACTAAATATTTAAATTATTTTACAAGACCTTTTTTAAATATTTAAATTTAAATTTCATTTCCTGCTAAAAACTTTCCTGTTCAAAATTCATTATAATCGATAATAAATATTTCGAAAACATCTTGTGTTCAATTATTAAAAACTTCTATCATTTAAAAAGTTTCTTTCATATTCTCGTAATTGTGGTAATTTTTGTTTAATTTACACTTGAATATCTTTTTCCTGCTTTTAACTTTGACAGGATAATTTTAATTGTTTGAAAATAAGAAAATCAGTAGAAAAACTTGATTTATTTTTAAATCTTTTTTAATTGTCAGAAGTTTTAAAAATTTTGTGTTATTTTCTTAATTTCCACTTTTAGCTATAATTATATTTATGCATCATTGAATTTTAATTTCCTTTTTTGAAAAATTTTCGACATATTGTTCGTTTACATAATGTCGAACTAAAGCTGCCAATCTGTTGTTTTCTTTTGGTAGTTTTTCAAAAAAGTTTAGTAAAAGAACGAAAAATAAACTTTGGCTAGAAGTTTGTTTTGAAGCTTAATGGTATTATCTGCACGTAGTTTTTTGATTTTTCTAGCAGAAACCATTAAAATCTGTTTAATGTTGGCGTAACAACCAAATAATTAATCATTAAAATTGGCTGGAAATGGCTGGGTTTGTGTGCAAAGTAGGGAGATAGTGTGTTTATGTGTGAGTTTAATTTTGGTAAAAAGAAAAACTTTCGTTTTTTAATTTCCTTTTATTTTGAATGCACTTTAGTCTGACATAGCGTATTGATTTATAAAAAAATTTGCTCTAGTAGAATAAACAAAGTTAAACGAAAAAGTTCTACATTAGCGAAATCCCCTACCAGGAGGTGGTTAATATATTTTGGAAAAAAAAAAACAATAGTAAATAATACACGTTTCAGGAAAATAATTGTATTTGATATCGATCGAAATGTCAGATATTTCAGAAACTTTTGTGTAGCATATTTTAGGGCTAATATAAGCAATATAATAAATATAAAGTTTAATACATTGTAACTTATTTGTCAAAAATTAAATAATGGTAAAAGAATTTCATTTAAACTAAATGCTTTGACAAACCACCGGATATATTTAAATACAAAATTTTATTACATTTTTTACAAAATAAATTACATTGAAAACCCGCAAAGTATGTTACACATTTTTTTGTCTAAAAGTCTGAGTTTTCGATCCATATCGAACACGGCGGCTTGGCCCTGGTTGTAAAGCTTAAACTTACGCTCATTTCTCCGAAACTTTTTCCATGTTTGATGTATAAGTCTATATCTCTATGTCTTAGTCAATGTCTAAGTTTATGTCTTATTCTATGTCTTAGTCTATGTCTTAGTCTATGTCTTAGTCTATGTCTTAGTCTATGTATTAGTCTATGTCTTAGTCTATGTCTTAGTCTATGTCTTAGTCTATGTCTTAGACTATGTCTTAGTCAATGTCTTAGTCTATGTCTTAGTCTATGTCTTAGTCTATGTCTTAGTCTATGTCTTAGTCTATGTCTTAGTCTATGTCTTAGTCTATGTCTTAGTCTATATCTTAGTCTATGTCTTAGCCTATGTCTCAGTCTATGTCTTAGTCTATGTCTTAGTCTATGTCTTAGTCTATGTCTTAGTCTATGTCTTAGTCTATGTCTTAGTCTATGTTTTAGTCTATGTCTTAGTCTATGTCTTAGTCTATGTCTTAGTCTATGTCTTAGTCTATGTCTTAGTCTATGTCTTAGTCTATGTCTTAGTCTATGTCTTAGTCTATGTCTTAGTCTATGTCTTAGTCTATGTCTTAGTCTATGTCTTAGTCTATGTCTTAGTCTATGTCTTAGTCTATGTCTTAGTCTATGTCTTAGTCTATGTCTTAGTCTATGTCTTAGTCTATGTCTTAGTCTATGTCTTAGTCTATGTCTTAGTCTATGTCTTAGTCTATGTCTTAGTCTATGTCTTAGTCTATGTCTTAGTCTATGTCTTAGTCTATGTCTTAGTCTATGTCTTAGTCTATGTCTTAGTCTATGTCTTAGTCTATGTCTTAGTCTATGTCTTAGTCTATGTCTTAGTCTATGTCTTAGTCTATGTCTTAGTCTATGTCTTAGTCTATGTCTTAGTCTATGTCTTAGTCTATGTCTTAGTCTATGTCTTAGTCTATGTCTTAGTCTATGTCTTAGTCTATGTCTTAGTCTATGTCTTAGTCTATGTCTTAGTCTATGTCTTAGTCTATGTCTTAGTCTATGTCTTAGTCTATGTCTTAGTCTATGTCTTAGTCTATGTCTTAGTCTATGTCTTAGTCTATGTCTTAGTCTATGTCTTAGTCTATGTCTTAGTCTATGTCTTAGTCTATGTCTTAGTCTATGTCTCTTAGTCTATGTCTTAGTCTATGTCTTAGTCTATGTCTTAGTCTATGTCTTAGTCTATGTCTTAGTCTATGTCTTAGTCTATGTCTTAGTCTATGTCTTAGTCTATGTCTTAGTCTATGTCTTAGTCTATGTCTTAGTCTATGTTTTAGTCTATGTTTTAGTCTATGTCTTAGTCTATGTCTTAGTCTATGTCTTAGTCTATGTCTTAGTCTATGTCTTAGTCTATGTCTTAGTCTATGTCTTAGTCTATGTCTTAGTCTATGTCTTAGTCTATGTCTTAGTCTATGTCTTAGTCTATGTCTTAGTCTATGTCTTAGTCTATGTCTTAGTCTATGTCTTAGTCTATGTTTTAGTCTATGTTTTAGTCTATGTCTTAGTCTATGTCTTAGTCTATGTCTTAGTCTATGTCTTAGTCTATGTCTTAGTCTATGTCATAGTCTATGTCTTAATATATGTCTTAGTCTATGTCAACACGAAATTAAATACAGTTCAATTCTTGCATATAATATTTTGTAATTGTATATATATTTCGCAAATAAAATCTACACTTTAAAGCTTAAATTTAAGCTTTTAAAATAATTTAAAAGGCTGAACATAAAAACAATTTTAGCACCCACCCAAATGGGTAAAAACTCCTCAAAAATTCCATATAGCATATTTTAGGGCTAATATAAGCAATATAATAAATATAAAGTTTAATACATTGTAACTTATTTGTCAAAAATTAAATAATGGTAAAAGAATTTCATTTAAACTAAATGCTTTGACAAACCACCGGATATATTTAAATACAAAATTTTATTACATTTTTTACAAAATAAATTACATTGAAAACCCGCAAAGTATGTTACACATTTTTTTGTCTAAAAGTCTGAGTTTTCTATCCATATCGAACACGGCGGCTTGGCCCTGGTTGTAAAGCTTAAACTTACGCTCATTTCTCCGAAACTTTTTCCATGTTTGATGTATAAGTCTATATCTCTATGTCTTAGTCAATGTCTAAGTTTATGTCTTATTCTATGTCTTAGTCTATGTCTTAGTCTATGTCTTAGTCTATGTCTTAGTCTATGTCTTAGTCTATGTATTAGTCTATGTCTTAGTCTATGTCTTAGTCTATGTCTTAGTCTATGTCTTAGTCTATGTCTTAGACTATGTCTTAGTCAATGTCTTAGTCTATGTCTTAGTCTATGTCTTAGTCTATGTCTTAGTCTATGTCTTAGTCTATGTCATAGTCTATGTCTTAGTCTATGTCTTAGTCTATATCTTAGTCTATGTCTTAGCCTATGTCTCAGTCTATGTCTTAGTCTATGTCTTAGTCTATGTCTTAGTCTATGTCTTAGTCTATGTCTTAGTCTATGTTTTAGTCTATGTCTTAGTCTATGTCTTAGTCTATGTCTTAGTCTATGTCTTAGTCTATGTCTTAGTCTATGTCTTAGTCTATGTCTTAGTCTATGTCTTAGTCTATGTCTTAGTCTATGTCTTAGTCTATGTCTTAGTCTATGTCTTAGTCTATGTCTTAGTCTATGTTTTAGTCTATGTCTTAGTCTATGTCTTAGTCTATGTCTTAGTCTATGTCTTAGTCTATGTCTTAGTCTATGTCTTAGTCTATGTCTTAGTCTATGTCTTAGTCTATGTCTTAGTCTATGTCTTAGTCTATGTCTTAGTCTATGTCTTAGTCTATGTCTTAGTCTATGTCTTAGTCTATGTCTTAGTCTATGTCTTAGTCTATGTCTTAGTCTATGTCTTAGTCTATGTCTTAGTCTATGTCTTAGTCTATGTCTTAGTCTATGTCTTAGTCTATGTCTTAGTCTATGTCTTAGTCTATGTCTTAGTCTATGTCTTAGTCTATGTCTTAGTCTATGTCTTAGTCTATGTCTTAGTCTATGTCTTAGTCTATGTTTTAGTCTATGTCTTAGTCTATGTCTTAGTCTATGTCTTAGTCTATGTCTTAGTCTATGTCTTAGTCTATGTCTTAGTCTATGTCATAGTCTATGTCTTAATATATGTCTTAGTCGATGTCAACACGAAATTAAATACAGTTCAATTCTTGCATATAATATTTTGTAATTGTATATATATTTCGCAAATAAAATCTACACTTTAAAGCTTAAATTTAAGCTTTTAAAATAATTTAAAAGGCTGAACATAAAAACAATTTTAGCACCCACCCAAATGGGTAAAAACTCCTCAAAAATTCCATATAAGTAAATGCCTTGCAGCTTTTGATGATTGTGTATTTTTTACAAGCAAAAACAATTTTATGTCTTTTCTTCACTCCTCCCTCTAATCTCATAAAGTTAACAACAAAAGAAATTTTTCTACTAAAATTTTTAAACCAAAAAGAAAAAATTAAAAATTTTTATAGCCTAATTTCAGGCATAACAAAATTGTATTGCCTAATTTTAGGCTTACAAAAAAAAAGAAAATTATTTAACGAAAAATATTTTATTTTTTCTTTTTAGAGATATTGCCGAAGAAAATCGTAAATTGTAATTGTGCAAACAGAAAACAGTAATAACTAATAAAAAAAAAGAAATTGTAAAAAATTATATTTTATTTATTGCTCTTGCCTCTCGACCCCTGCTCTTGGATACATAATTTTTGTGGAAATATAATTTATTTTATCTCTCCTTTCCCCACATAACCTTGAGTAGAAAATTATTGTCATATTGAAAATATGAAAAATGATGTTAAAGATTTTACTAGTAGACGAATCCGATTTGTAGGAAGTGTAACAATAATATTTGGATGTGAGAGACTATAAAAAGATATCGTAAATAATAACAGATTGTTTCATTATTAAGGTGAATTTTATTGGTTTTGTAATAATTACAACAAGAGTGATAAAAGGTGAGAAGAACAATCATAAAAAAGGGCAATTTTTTATGATTTGTTTTTAAATTTCCAAATTTAAAACAAAAAAAAATTAAATTAAATTAAATTTTCAAAAATTTCTTATTTTTTAGAAAATCTTAAAAAATTTTTCAAAAGAATCTTTTAAAAAATTTCTTCTTTTCATTTGAAATTTTTTTAAAAATTTCTTATTTTTTACGAAATTTTTTATTTTTTACAAAATTTATCAAAAAGTTCTTAATTTTATAAGAAATTTTTTAAAATTTTTTTATTTTTATAGAAAATTTTTAAAAAATGTATTATTTTAATAGAAAATTGTTCGAAAATTTCTTAGCTGATAATTTTTTTTTAAATTCTTATTTTTATAGGAAATTTTTCAAAATTTTATTTTGTTATGAGATATTTTTCTTATTTTTATAGGAAATTTTTCAAAAATTTCTTATTTTTATAGGAAATTTTTCAAAAATTTCTTATTTTTATAGGAAATTTTTCAAAAATTTCTTATTTTTATAGGAATTGAAAAATTTTTTATTTTTATAAGAAACATTTTCAAAAATTTCTCATTTTTAATAGGACAATTTTTCAAAAAATTTCTTTTTTTTGAGGAAATTTTTCAAAACTTTCTAATTTTTATAGCAAAGGTTTCAAAAATGTTTTGTTTTTATAGGAAATTGTTCAAACATTTTTTATTTTTATAAAAAAATTTCCAAAATTTTTTTTTTTTAATTATTCAAAAATTTCTTATTTTATAAGAAATTTTTCAAAAATTTCTTATTTTGTAGGAAATTTTTCAAGAATTTCTTATTTTTATAGGAAATTTTTCAAAAATTTCTTTTTTTTTTATCAAAATAAGGAAATTGTTCAAAATTTTTTTATTTTTATAAAAAATTTTATTTTTTTTTTTTTAATTCTTCAAAAATTTTTTATTTTCATTAGAAATTTTTAAAATTTTTCTTATTTTTATAGGAAATTTTTCAATAATTTTTTATTTTTATAGGAATATTCCTATTTTTTAGGAAACTTTTTATTGTTAAAGAAATTATTTGAAAAATTCTAATATTTATAGGAAATTTTTCAAAAGTTACTTATTTTCATAGGAAATTTTTCATTATGTTCCTATTCTAAAATTTTTAGATTTTAAAGAATATTTTCTATTTTAAGAAATTTTTCAAAAATTTTTTATTATTAAAGGAAATTTTTCAGAAATTTCTTACTTTATTGGAAATTTTTCAAAAATTTCTTATTTTTATAGGAAATTTTTTAAAAATTTCATACTTTTATAGGAATTTTTTCAAAAATTTCTCATTTTTTATAGGAAGTTTTTTTAAAATTTCTTATTCTTATAGGAAATTTTTCAAAAATTTCTTATCTTTATAGGAAATTTTGCAAAAATTTTTTATTTTTATAGAAAACTTATTATTTTAAAAGGAAATTTTTCAAAAATATCTTATTTTTAAAAGAAAATTTTCTTATTTTTAAAGGAAAATTTTCAAAAATTTCTTACTTGTATAGGAAATTTTTCAAAAGTTTTTTAGTTTTATAGGAAATTTTTCAATTTTTTTTTATTATTTTTATAGGAAATTTTTCAAAATATTCCAATTTTTAAATAAATTTTTCAAAAATTTCTTATTTTTATAGAAAATTTTTAAAAAGTTTCCTATTAAAAAAAATGTTTCAATATTTTTTTTTTTTTTTTTTTTTTTGTAGAATATTTTTCAGAAATTTCGTATTTTTTTTTTTTAAATTTAAAAAAAAATATTTATAGGAAATTTTTCAAAAATTTCTTATTTTTATAGGAAATTTTTCAAAGATTTCTTATTTTTAAAGGAAATTTTTAAAAATTTCTTATTTTTATAGGAAATTTTTTTATTTTTAAAGGAAATTTTTCAAACTTTTCTTACTTTTAAAGGAATTTTTCAAAAATTACTCATTTTTATACTAAATATTTCGAAAATTTTCCATTTTTTTAAGGAAAATTTTCAAAAATTTCTTATTTTTATATTTATAGGAAATTATTTTTTCAAAAATTTCTTATTTTAATAGGAAAATTTTTCAAAAATGTCCTATTTTTTTGGAAAATTTTTCAAACATTTTCTTTTTTTATAGGAAATTTTTCAAAAATTTCTTATTTTTAAAAGAAATTTATCAAAAAGTTCTTATTTTTATAAGGAACATTATCAAAAATTTCTCATTTTTAATAGGACGATTTTTCAAAAAATTCTTTCTTTTGAGGAAATTTTTCAAAAATTTCTTATTTTTAAAGAAATTTTTTATAAAAATGTTATTTTAATAGGAAATTCTTCTAAAATGTCTTATTATTTTTTAGGAATTTTGTAAACAGTTTATTATTATTTTACGATTTTTATAGATTTATCTGTTTTTGTCTGGCCTTTGTTTCAAGTATTTATAGCATCTAAAAATTTTACTTATTCTACTTAATAAAACATTTTTAATGACTTTAAAATATTCTTGTTAATTAAGAACAAAATATAGAAATTAAAGTTCTAACAATGGATTGTAAAAAAGCACTTATTCGCAGATATATTCCCTAGATTGCAACAACTCTTAACAGTTTTTACATTGTTCGAGACCAGCAAAAAACATAAATCGCCCCTTAAAAATTTCTTTGTATATCTAATGTTCACTTAATTAACTTCACAGCAAAATTAACACATAAACAACAGATTTCAGATAATGTTTTATTTTTGTTAAACAAATATTTCAGATAAAAGTTCCGTTTTTGAGAAAAAGCGCAAAAACAAGCGTAAAAAAGTTTTAGGAAAAATTTTCGTAACAAAAGAATAAAGTCATAATTTGCAGAATTATTGATGTTTAACCCTTGAACTGGCATAGAATTTAGTTTAAAAAAAGATTTATCAATTTTTTGTATGTGACCGGAAGTGACGCTGTAATGAATATAACTTGGAATTTCTTTAAAAGATTTTAATACTTTTTCTCAGAAATATTCCAGACAGTTTACTTTACTAAGTCCTGAATCTACAAAAACCTTCAACCTTCGTATAGCTTTAATATTTTATTTCAAACTTTGTTTTTCTTTACATAACTTTATATAACCGACCTGCCAGACAGACAGAAAAATTAACAAAGAAATATATTCATAAAAAATTGTTAATTTTAAAAAGAACAAAAGTCATATTTCTCTCATTTACACTAATTTACAAAATTCTTCTAAAAAAGACAACAAAATTAAATAAAAAAATTTTGAATAGTTGTTTTTCTTAGCATCTTCAAGAATACAGGAAACTTATCCAAACAGAAAAGCTGTTTTTCCTTGAGGATTTAATGTACTTTGTTTGCAAAGATGAAAAGTTTTCCATACCTAAAACATAAGGAAACACTTTTCTTTTAAGTAAATAAAAGAGAAAAACTACTTTTTATAGCCTGAGGGGTTTTATAAAGACAATAATACTTTTTATGTATTTCTATATGTGTCTGTGTAAGACTGATATTTTTATGTTTTAATGATTTAAACTTTAATAAATCCTATCAGAATAAGAAATGTTTGAAAAGTTTCTTATAAAAATTAGAAATTTTCGAAAAATTTCCTATTAAAATATGAAATTTTTGAAAAATTTCCTATAACATTAAGAAATTTTGGAAAAATTTCTAACAAAATAAGAATTTTTTGAAAAACATTTTTTTTATAAAATTTCCTATAAAAATAAGAAATTTTTAAATATTTCCTTTAAAAATAGAAATTTAAAAAAAAAAATCGTATAAAATAAAAAAAATTAGAAAATATTCTTATAAAAATAAGAAATTTTGGAAAAATTCCTTATAAAAATAATAATTTTTTGAAAAATTTCTTAAAAAGTAAGAATTTTTTGAAAATATACTTATAAAAATAAGAAATTTTTAAAAAATTTCTTAAAAAATAAGAATTTTTTTGAAAAATTTCTTATAATAATAAGAAATTTTTGAAAAATGTCTTGTAAATATAAGAAGTTTTTTGAAAAATTTCCTATAAAAATAGGAAATTTTTGATAAATTTTCTATAAAAATAGGAAATTTTTGAAAAATTTCCTATTTAAAACGCAAACAAGGACCTGATGGAATATACCGTAGACCATCTAACAGGTCAGTTTATGCGGGGATCAATTTTGATCGTATCGATGGTTACATGATCAGATCGGGCTTGGCATTTCTTGATAAGGCACGTTCTCTCGAGAATGGTCTTATCCAGGAATGTTTTGGCCGCTCTGTTGATGTTGATTCCATCCATCTAATACGGTATATGTCTCCGATAGACCTTCTAACACTAAGAGATGCTAATCTGCTTTATCAGGGTGCAAACTTGTTGTTCTATCACCGTAGGATCAGAACATTAAACATCACAAATACAGTATACAACACTACTCAATAGGGTATTTTTGTAACTTATTCTCCCCTCTTCACCTTTTGTAAATACTTTTCCTCCTATCCTTTCTCTATTGTATATATTTTTCATTTAGTCTTAAGCTATTTTTAAGTAATTATAAGTATAGATATAATCATAAATTTAATAGTATCCTTTTTTCCATTTTTGGGGAACTTTAAATAATATAATATTTAAATAAATTTTGTAAAATAATTGTATTACACGTAACTTAATTAGTTATTGTGCCATGTTAATATTTTAAAAATTATCTTAGTCCTAGAAAAATACAAATGTATGCAGGGAAATATAATTAGTATTAAAATAGTATTAGAAAAACATGTATAAAAAGAAATTTATGGAAATAAAAAAACTTGAACTTGAACTTGAACTTGAAAAATTTCCTATAAAAATAGGAAATTTTTGAAAAATTTCCTACAAAAATAGGAAATTTTTAAAAAATTTCCTATAAAAATAGGAAATTTGTGAAAAATTTCCTATAAAAATAGGAAATTTTTGAAAAATTTCCTAAAAAAATAGGAAATTTTTGAAAATTTTCTAATAAAAAAAGGAAATATTTGAAAAATTTTCTATAAAAATGGGAAATTTTTGAAAACTTTCCTGTAAAAATAGGAAATTTTTAAAAAAATTTCTATAAAAATAGGAAATTTTTGAAAAATTTCCTATAAAATTAGGAAATTTTTGAAAAACTTCCTATAAAAATAGGAAATTTTTGAAAAATTTCCTATAAAAATAGGAAATTTTTGAAAAATTTCCTATAAAAATAGGAAATTTTTGAAAAATTTCCTATGAAAACAGGAAATTTTTTAAAAATTTCCTATAAAAATAGGAAATTTTTAAAAAATTTCCTATAAAAATTGGAAATTTTTGAAAAATTTCCTATAAAAGTAGGAAATTTTTGAAAAATTTCCTATAAAAGTAGGAAATTTTTGAAAAATTTCCTATAAAAGTAGGAAATTTTTGAAAAATTTCCTATAAAAATAGGAAATTTTTGAAAAATTTCCTATAAAAATAGGAAATTTTTGAAAAATTTCCTATAAAAATAGGAAATTTTTGAAAAATTTCCTATAAAAATAGGAAATTTTTGAAAAATTTCCTATAAAAATAGGAAATTTTTGAAAAATTTCCTATAAAAATAGGAAATTTTTGAAAAATTTCCTATAAAAATAGGAAATTTTTGAAAAATTTCCTATAAAAATAGGAAATTTTTGAAAAATTTCCTATAAAAATAGGAAATTTTTGAAAAATTTCCTATAAAAATAGGAAATTTTTGAAAAATTTCCTATAAAAATAAGAAATTTTTGAAAAATTTCCTATAAAAATAGGAAATTTTTGAAAAATTTCCTATAAAAATAGGAAATTTTTGAAAAATTTCCTACAAAAATAGGAAATTTTTGAAAAATTTCCTATAAAAATAGGAAATTTTTGAAAAATTTCCTATAAAAATAGGAAATTTTTGAAAAATTTCCTATAAAAATAGGAAATTTTTGAAAAATTTCCTATAAAAATAGGAAATTTTTGAAAAATTTCCTATAAAAATAGGAAATTTTTGAAAAATTTCCTATAAAAATAGGAAATTTTTGAAAAATTTTCTATAAAAATAGGAAATTTTTGAAAAATTTCCTATAAAAATAGGAAATTTTTGAAAAATTTCCTATAAAAATAGGAAATTTTTGAAAAATTTCCTATAAAAATAGGAAATTTTTGAAAAATTTCCTATAAAAATAGGAAATTTTTGAAAAATTTCCTATAAAAATAGGAAATTTTTGAAAAATTTCCTATAAAAATAGGAAATTTTTGAAAAATTTCCTATAAAAATAGGAAATTTTTAAAAATTTCCTATAAAATAGGAAATTTTTGAAAAATTTCCTATAAAAATAGGAAATTTTTGAAAAATTTCCTATAAAAATAGGAAATTTTTGAAAAATTTCCTATAAAAATAGGAAATTTTTGAAAAATTTCCTATAAAAATAGGAAATTTTTGAAAAATTTCCTATAAAAATAGGAAATTTTTGAAAAATTTCCTATAAAAATAGGAAATTTTTGAAAAATTTCCTATAAAAATAGGAAATTTTTGAAAAATTTCCTATAAAAATAGGAAATTTTTGAAAAATTTCCTATAAAAATAGGAAATTTTTGAAAAATTTCCTATAAAAATAGGAAATTTTTGAAAAATTTCCT
This sequence comes from Stomorhina lunata, assembly GCA_933228675.1. Taxonomy (NCBI): domain Eukaryota; kingdom Metazoa; phylum Arthropoda; class Insecta; order Diptera; family Rhiniidae; genus Stomorhina; species Stomorhina lunata. Next base: position 99,766,191 of record OW121744.1, read on the forward strand.
ATGAAAATAGGAAATTTTTGAAAAATTTCCTATAAAAATAGGAAATTTTTGAAAAATTTCCTATAAAAATAGGAAATTTTTGAAAAATTTCCTATAAAAATAGGAAATTTTTGAAAAATTTCCTATAAAAATAGGAAATTTTTGAAAAATTTCCTATAAAAATAGGAAATTTTTGAAAAATTTCCTATAAAAATAGGAAATTTTTGAAAAATTTCTTATAAAAATAAGAAATTTTTAAAAAATTTGTTATAAAAATTAGAAATTTATGAAAAATATCCTATAAAAATTAGAAATTTTTGAAAAATTTCTTATAAAAATAAGAAATTATTGAAAAATTTCTTATAAAAGTTAGAAATTTTTGAAAAATTTCTTATAAAAAAAGAAATTTTTGAAAAATTTCTTATGAAAATAAGAAATTTTTAAAAAATTTCTTATAAAAATAAGAAATTTTTGAAAATTTTCTTATAAAAATAAGAAATTTTTGAAAAATTTCTTATAAAAATAAGAAATTTTTGAAAAATTTCTTACAAATTTTTGAAAAATTTCTTATAAAAATTTTTGAAAAATTTCTTAAAAAAAAATAAGAAATTTTTTAAAAATTTCTTATAAAAATAAAAACTTTTTAAAAAATTTGTTATAAAAATTAGAAATTTATGAAAAATATCCTATAAAAATAAGAAATTTTTGAAAAATTTCTTATAAAAATAAGAAATTCTTGAAAAAATTCTTATAAAAGTAAGAAATTTTTGAAAATTTTCTGTTAAAAACATGAAATTTTTAAAACAAATTCTGATAAAAATATTAAATTTTTTGAAAAATTTCTTTATAAAAATTGTTCAATTTTGTCTGTCTGTGTCTCTCTATGTCTTCCTGTTTCTGTATGTGTCTGTCTGCATTAATGCTCCTTGTGTGTGTTTTACAAGTTCAGAGTGTTTGAAATTCGGAACAGTCCATTTCTATTTGTATCTGATTGTCTGTTATAAAAAAGTTTAACATATTTTTTTTATATATTTATAGTTTTCCACTTTGATAAGTGTATCCTTGTGTCTAGGACAGGCAATCGTATTGAGTTTTCATGTAAGTAAATAGAAAGTTATTGCAATAAGTAAATTTCCATGTAGAAAAACTCAAGTTATAGAAGCAGAATGATGAGTATTTATAGGAAAATATTATTAAGTTTCCATAAACGTAGACGAAACTAAAAGTATTGCTCTACAGATGCAGATACTTTGATATATGTATATAATTTGATATAAGTAGTTTTAAGGATTCTTTTGAGGAAAATAATATTTCCAATTTTTATTTAAAATTTTATGAAACAAGAATTTTGTTTGAAATTTTTTTTTTGTTTTTTAGAATGGACAGATTAAAGTATAATGTAAAAGAATTCAGGAAAGACAAATATAGACAAGAATAGATAAGAGTATCTCTAGGTAGTCTTGAAAATAGAAAATGCAAAGTTTAACATATTTCATATACAAACAAATATTGTTCATATTTGTTTCACTATTTTTATGAATACAAAAAAATCCTAAAATTTTATTGTATTCCTTTAATTTCTAAGGAATTATCTCGGTCATATCTGCAATTGGATATTTCTTTAAATCACTTAGATTTACTCAAAAATTTTTAATTTATTAAAAGTTATCCAGAAAATGTTGTTCAATATTTTTTTCGTTCATTAAAATTTTGTTCAAAATTTTTTATTAATATTATCCTCGAGGCATTAAACAAAATTTTATACTTTCACTAGCTTAATTTTTGTTTAGTTTTAATTTAATAAAAATCGGTTTTCTGTTCAAAATAAAATTTATTTAATTTTCATTTATTGCTGTTTTGTAGATTTATTATAAATTTATTGAAAACTGTTTTAATAAATCAAAACTTTTCAATTTCCTTTTAATTTGGTTTTATATGAATAAAGTTTTTTTCCAAATGTCATAATTTTTTGAATTTAATCTATTGCATAAATAATTGATTGATTGCGTAAAATTGTGCAAAACTAATTTTCATTTATCAATAATTTGTTATTTAATTAATAAATAATATTGTCAAAATTAAAGTTAAAAAAACTTGGATTTGCTGTGACATTAAGTGCCTTAAAAATTTTAAAAATAAAATTTATTTTATTTCTAAAAGCTATTGCTTATTGTATCTAGTTTTTTCACATCTAAAATTATAGACTGTATACACCTCCAAGAAACCCTGATATATTGTTGACATATAACTTTGATAAGAATCTCCTTTTTGCTTTGTTTTCTACAAAATTCCCTCAGAATGAACCTGAAATTAGAGTTTAATTCAATGTAACTTTTTTCATTGAAAAGCTATTAAACAAATTTTATACCAAATTAAAGACTATGATATTAGCTTTCTAACAATATAGCAACTATCCGCATATATTTGCAAACTTAGCCGAAATTTAATAATAACTAAAATAACCTAGTTAAACAAGTACGAAAAATTTTCTTTAGAAAAATTTTCTATAAAAATTTTTTTATAACGAAAAATTTTTTATAGAAAATTTTTTTATAACGAAAAATTTTCTATAAAAAAATTTTTTTATAACGAAAAATTTTCTATAGAAATTTTTTTAAAACAAAAATTTTCTACAGAAAAAACTTTTTTTCAACGAAAAATTTTCTATCGAAAATTTTGTGTAACGAAAAATTTTCTACAGAAAAATTTTTTGTAACGAAAAATTTTCTACAAAAAATGTTGTTTTAACAAAATTTTCCTATAGAAAATTTTTTGTTATAACAAAATTTTTCTATAGAAAATTTTTTGTTGTAACAAAATTTTTCTATAAAAATTTTTTTGTTCCAACAAAGTTTTTCTATATATAACAAAATTTTTCTATAGAAAATTTTTTTTTAAAACAAAATTTTTCTATAGAAAATTTTTTGTTATAACAAAATTTTTCTATAGAAAATTTTTTGTTATAACAAAATTTTGCTACAGAAAATTTTTTTTTATAACAAAATTTTTCTAAAGAAAATTTTTGTTATAACAAAATTTTTGTACAGAAAATTTTTTGTTATAACAAAATTTTTTTATAGAAAATTTTTTGTTATAACAAAATTTTTCTACCGAAAATTTTTTGTTATAACAAAATTTTTCTATAGAAACTTTTTTGTTATAACAAAATTTTTCTATAGGGAATTTATTTTGTTATAACAAAATTTTTCTACAGAAGATTTTCTGTTATAACAAAATATAACAAATCTACAGAAAATTTTTTGTTATAACAAAATTTTTCTATAGAAACTTTTTTGTTATAACAAAATTTTTCTATAGGGAATTTTTTTGTTATAACAAAATTTTTCTACAGAAGATTTTCTGTTATAACAAAATTTTTCTATAAAAAGTTTTTGTTATAACAAAATTTTTCTAGAGAAAATTTTTTGTTGTAACAAAATGTTTCTATAGAAAATTTTTTGTTATAACAAAATTTTTCTGTAGAAAATTTTTTGTTATAACAAAATTTTTCTATAAAAAATGTTTGTTATAACAAAATTTTTATATAGAAAAGTTTTAGTTATAACAACATTTTTCTATAGAAAATTTTTTTGTTACAACAAAATTTTTCTATAAAAGTTTTTTCTATAAAAATTTTTTTGTTATAACAAAATTTTTTGTATTGAAGATTTTTTGTTATGCAAAATTTTTGTCTCTAGTAAATTGTTTGTTATAACAAAATTTTTCTTTTTAAAAAAAATTTAATTTAAGTGTCTACTTTTGTGCTGCGAATGCTTTTTTATTTAAAATGTCATTTAACTTATAAATAGTCACTTAGCAAAATAAATATTATTATAACAATTTTTTTAAAACATTTTCTCCATTGAAAAAAGTAAAATCTGTAGTTTTAATTAAAATATAAATATCAGTTGTGTGTATGACAAGTATTTCTCCATGGAAATGCGGCAAAAAATGTAAAGCATACTTTAGGGAGCTAAATGACATTGAAAGTATTTAAAAAATAGTTTTGAAAAGGGAATAAGCAAAAAATCGATTAAATGAGAATTTATTATCTATGTAATAAAATTTTGAACGAAATTCCTTTTTTTGATAGAAATTTAATAACTGAAGATATAATAAACTGAAATGAGTTTTAATATTTAAATTGATTGCTTTAAGCTTTTCTTTGTACCCCTTAAAAGTATGCAATAAAATTTTATACAGAGTTTAAGTAATTTGTTTTGAATCGATAGTGGAAAATAGAGTTTGGTATGAAAGAAAATGCTGTAAAGAAATGAAATCTTAAATAAAAACAAAAAAATTCAATAATTTATAAAAATACTTAAAATTTTGTATTAAGTTGTTTTTTGTAGAAAATGTAGAAAGTACTCATACATTTTCATAAATAAAAGGACTTAATGAAACACGTTCATACAGAAAAATAATCATACAATTTATTTTTATATTGTCACATATTTAAAGAGATATTTTAATGATGGCTTAGGGTGTTCAAGAAAAAATAATTTTTCGACCCTCATAATAATTCATAATTTGTGACAAAAATAGAAAAAATCCCCTTTTTCAAAAACGTATTATAAAATTCTCAACAGCTTTTTGGTGGAATTTAGAAAGAAACATTTGAAAAATAAGTTTTTTTTAATTTTATGAATTAGGGTCTAGTTTTAAAAACTGAAATATAATACTCACAATTTTAACAAGATTCTTAAGAAGACTAAATTATCTTTTCAATGAGCCAAGTCAGATAAAAATTGCTTTAAAATTGTTAAAGATTTTAAAAGTTAAACATTACAAAATCAAATTTTTATGACATACCCTAAAAAAACACATGTATATTAATTATCAAAAAAATTCACACACGACCACAAAAAATCCTTAAATTTATACATTTGTATGTATGCCTCGATGACTGTCATAAAAAATAATCTCCTCTTTTCATATTTATTATCATTTTACCAAAAACGCAGTAGCACAAGTAAATATTTTTCTCTATATTAAAATATTTGCTTTTATTCTTTTGTTCTTCAAATGCGAAATAATTTGGCCAATATCAAAACCGAGAAAAAAAATAAACGTAACAATAATCTGTGCCAACATTTACAAAATTATTCATGACACATTCAAACATTGACACATTTATGTCAGTTTTTCTTGGTATGTGACAATAGACATGTACATATCTATGTATGTGGTTTTTCTATTTTGGCTATGGCTAACACAAACCCACACATCAGCGATAGACAGGAGGAGACAGTTACATGTGTCTCTGTAGTGAGTTGCTGACAACATGTTTAATAAACAACAAACAAACAAATTTTTGACAGATATTTGTTTGGTTTTGTTTTTCTAATTTTCTTCAGGATCGTTAGGAAAAAAAATCAATTTGTATAAATTAGTACAAAACATATGTATGTCTGTTTTTTGTTGAATATAACAAGCATGTAGCAAACAGGTCTAAGTACAGTAATTCCTCGAAATACGCTAAAGTAAATGAGTCACATTTCTGTACAAAAAGTGCTTGTAGAACAGTTTATCTATAGAAAAAGTGTTTGTAGAACAGTTTTTCTAAAGAAAAAGTGTTTGTAGAACAGTTTTTCTATAGAAAAAGTGTTTGAAGAACAGTTTTTCTATAGAAAAAGTGTTTGTAGAACAGTTTTTCTATAGAAAAAGTGTTGGTAGAACAATTTTTCTATAGAAAAAGTGTTTGTAGAACAGTTTTTCTATAGAAAAAGTGTTTGTAGAACAGTTTTTTCTATAGAAAAAGTGTTTGTAGAACAGTTTTTCTATAGAAAAAGTGTTTGTAGAACAGTTTTTCTATAGAAAAAGTGTTTGTAGAACAGTTTTTCTATAGAAAAAGTGTTTGTAGAACAGTTTTTCTATAGAAAAAGTGTTTGTAGAACAGTTTTTCTATAGAAAAAGTGTTTGTAGAACAGTTTTTCTATAGAAAAAGTGTTTGTAGAACAGTTTTTCTATAGAAAAAGTGTTTGTAGAACAGTTTTTCTATAGAAAAAGTGTTTGTAGAACAGTTTTTCTATAGAAAAAGTGTTTGTAGAACAGTTTTTCTATAGAAAAAGTGTTTGTAGAACAGTTTTTCTATAGAAAAAGTGTTTGTAGAACAGTTTTTCTATAGAAAAAGTGTTTGTAGAACAGTTTTTCTATAGAAAAAGTGTTTGTAGAACAGTTTTTCTATAGAAAAAGTGTTTGTAGAACAGTTTTTCTATAGAAAAAGTGTTTGTAGAACAGTTTTTCTATAGAAAAAGTGTTTGTAGAACAGTTTTTCTATAGAAAAAGTGTTTGTAGAATAGTTTTTCTATCGAAAAAGTGTTTGTAGAACAGCTTTTCTATAGAAAAAGTGTTCGAGAACAGTTTTTCTATAGAAAAAGTGTTTGTAGAACAGTTTTTCTAAAGAAAAAGTGTTTGTAGAACAGTTTTTCTATGGAAAAAGTGTTTGTAGAACAGTTTTCTATAGAAACAGTGTTTGTAGAACAGTTTTTCTATAGAAACAGTGTTTGTAGAACAGTTTTTCTATAGAAAAAGTGTTTGTAGAACAGTTTTTCTATAGAAAAAGTGTTTGTAGAACAGTTTTTCTATAGAAAAAGTGTTTGTAGAACAGTTTTTCTATAGAAAAAGTGTTTGTAGAACAGTTTTTCTATAGAAAAAGTGTTTGTAGAACAGTTTTTCTATACAAAAAGTATTTGTAGAACAGTTTTTCTATAGAAAAAGTGTTTGTAGAACAGTTTTTTCTATAGAAAAAGTGTTTGTAGAATAGTTTTTCTATAGAAAAAGTGTTTATAGAACAGTTTTTCTATAGAAAAAGTGTTTGTAGAACAGTTTTTCTATAGAAAAAGGGTTTGTAGAACAGTTTTTCTATAGAAAAAGTGTTGATAGAACAGTTTTTCTATAGAAAAATTGTTTGTGGAACAGTTTTTCTATAGAAAAAGTGTTTGTAGGACAGTTTTTCTATAGAAAAAGTGTTTGTAGAACAGTTTTTCTATAGAAAAAGTGTTTGTAGAACAGTTTTTCTATAGAAAAAGTGTTTGTAGAACAGTTTTTCTATAGAAAAAGTGTTTGTAGAACAGTTTTTCTATAGAAAAAGTGTTTGTAGAACAGTTTTTCTATAGAAAAAGTGTTTGTAGAACAGTTTTTCTATAGAAAAAGTGTTCGAGAACAGTTTTTCTATAGAAAAAGTGTTTGTAGAACAGTGTTTCTATAGAAAAAGTGTTTGTAGAACAGTTTTTCTATAGAAAAAGTATTTGTAGAACAGTTTTTCTATAGAAAAAGTGTTTGTAGAACAGTTTTTCTATAGAAAAAGTGTTTGTAGAACAGTTTTTCTATAGAAAAAGTGTTTGTAGAACAGTTTTTCTATAAAAAAAGTGTTTGTAGAACAGTTTTTCTATAGAAAAGGTGTTTGTAGAACAGTCTTTCTATAGAAAAAGTGTTTGTAGAACAGTTTTTCTATAGAAAAAGTGTTTGTAGAACAGTTTTTCTATAGAAAAAGTGTTTGTAGAACAGTTTTTCTATAGCAAAAGTGTTTGTAGAACAGTTTTTCTATAGAAAAAGTGTTTGTAGAACAGTTTTTCTATAGAAAAAGTATTTGTAGAACAGTTTTTCTATAGAAAAAGTGTTTGTAGAACAGTTTTTCTATAGAAAAAGTGTTTGTAGAACAGTTTTTCTATAGAAAAAGTGTTTGTAGAACAGTTTTTCTATAGAAAAAGTGTTTGTAGAACAGTTTTTCTATAGAAAAGGTGTTTGTAGAACAGTCTTTCTATAGAAAAAGTGTTTGTAGAACAGTTTTTCTATAGAAAAAGTGTTTGTAGAACAGTTTTTCTAGAGCAAAAGTGTTTGTAGAACAGTTTTTCTATAGAAAAAGTGTTTGTAGAACAGTTTTTCTACAGAAAAAGTGTTTGTAGAACAGTTTTTCTATAGAAAAAGTGTTTGTAGAACAGGTTTTTTATAGAAAAAGTGTTTATAGAACAGTTTTTCTATAGAAAAAGTGTTTGTATAACAGTTTTTCTAAAGAAAAAGTTTTTGTATAACAGTTTTTTCTATAGAAAAAGATTTTGTATAACAGTTTTTCTATAGAAAACGTTTTGTATAACAGTTTTTCTATAGAAAAAGTTTTTGTATAACAGTTTTTCTATAGAAAAAGTTTTTGTGTAACAGTTTTTCTATAGAAAAAGTTTTTGTATAACAGTTTTTCTATAAAAAAATATTTTGTATAACAGTTTTCCTATAGAAAAAGTTTTTGTATAACAGTTTGTTTTTTAGAAAAGTATTTGTATAAAAGTTTTTCTTCAGAAAATGTGTTTGTATAGCAGCTTTTTGTATATACAAATTTTATATTTTGTGTATAAAATTCTGTATATATTTAACAGTTTTTCTTCCAAAAAAGTGATGGTATAACAGTTTTTTTTTTTGTCCTTTTGAGGACACTGTAAGTAGTAACTTTTGTTGTTGTACGAAAAATGTAATGGTTACTAATTTCTTCTCTGACAAAAATAAAATTGTCTTCTTTTAATTACACTCCAGGTGATCATTTCTACTTTAATTTCTTAGTTACTTCCTGTCCCTTAGCAGATATAAGGCATTTTTCTTGAATGTTATAAAGTAGAAGGAATTATTACGAAATTACTTAGAGAAAAGTAAACTTATTTTTACCTACAAAAATTAATAATGTTAATGCTTAAATATGCAATTTACGATACTGACATAATCAGGTCCATTTTGAAAAAAATCTTTAGCTGTATTTGTGTGTAAAAGTGTTTCTTTAGTATTATACGAGTATAACTTTAACCAACACAGATGTATTTGTATCTATTAGATGAGAGTTATATAAGTTGTTTTATAAATGTACAAGTGTGGAAAAGTACTGTAATATCGTTATAAACACATACTTAAAAAAATAAAGCATACTTTACGGCTGCATGAGTAGTAACTAACAGCTTTAGTCAGTCTGTTTGGTCCATAAGTGTTAATATAAAACAGTTTTTTTTTTGTTGGCAAAATGTCTAGATGTGACTTTTGTGAATATTTAGACAAAAATATTGAGTAAAGATAATCAAGGTTTTCTGGCCCAAAAAAAGCATAACACTCCAAAAAACAAGTGTTAAATAAAGAAACGATTTGAATTGCTTTTTTCATAGACCCTGGCAAAAAAAAAAAAATAACTCAGCAAAAACAAAAAAAAAAAAGGGAAAACAATAAAAGGACTGAAACAGAATCTGAGATATCTAATATACAATTACAATACCATGATTCGTGTGATACGTGTACAAAAAGAACAAAATTTTGTTAATAATATTCAAGTCTTTCTTGTTTTGATGAAATATTCTGACATTATGGAGGACGACGTTGAGATGAGAATATAAATTTCAATTAATTTTTATGCAGACATGTTTGGCTTTCATAAAGTATCTTAATGGCGTGTTAATAAAATTAAATTACTGGAAATAAACAAACAAATACATTTAACTAAGTTAAAGTAAGGAATTTTTTTTTCAAAATATTTAAAATTCATGGCCAAATGTAAAACGTACTTAAGGAAAATCTTTGCAGAAGTTTGGCAATAAATTATCTTAAAAAACATGTTCCTTAATCATTAATCATTATGTTGGTTTTAAAGGCAAAAATGTGTAAAGAGATTAAATGAAAAATTATAATTCCTATTAATCATAAAAAAAACTGTGGTAAAAATTTGAGTTAATTTAATAGGAAAATTAACCAAAAAAAAATCCAACTTAAAGAGTCTTTTAAAAGGAATTTTCAAATTTTGAAGCAATATTGTTATTATCCAACCATGGTCATCACAATCATTAAAATTATCCCTAATTCAAGACAGATCAAAATACACGCATAATACCCAAGTTTCAAAACAGAATAAATGCGAATTATAATTTTATGAAAACTATTATAAAACAAAATCGTAGACTGAAATCAATTTGTTGTGGTCACAGCTGCAGATCCAAAAATGTTCTACAAACACTTTTTGCAAACAAAAACTAATCTACAAGCCCTTTTTTTATAGAAAAACTGTTCTACAAACACTTTTTCTAAAGAAAAACTGTTCTACAAACACTTTTTCTATAGAAAACTGTTATACAAACACTTTTTCTATAGAAAAACTTTTCTACAAAAACTTTTTCTATAAAAAAAACTGTTCTACAAATACTTTTTCTATAGACAAAATGTTCAACAAACACTTTTTCCATAGAAAAACTGTTATACAAAAACTTTTTCTATAGAAAAACTGTTATACAAAAACTTTTTCTGTAGAAAAACTGTTCTACAAATATTTTTCTTTAGACAAAATGTTCTACAAACACTTTTTCTATAAAAAAACTGTTCTACAAATAATTTTTCTATAGAAAAACTGTTCTACAAACATTTTTTCTATAGAAAAACTGTTCTACAAACACTTTTTCTATAGAAAAACTGTTCTACAAACACTTTTTCTATAGAAAAACTGTTCTACAAACACTTTTTCTATAGAAAAACTGTTCTACAAACACTTTTGCTATAGAAAAACTGTTCTACAAACACTTTTTCTATAGAAAAACTGTTCTACTGACACTTTTTCTCTAGAAAAACTGTTCTACTGACACTTTTTCTATAGAAAAGCTGTTCTACTGACACTTTTTCTATAGAAAAACTGTTCTACTGACACTTTTTCTCTAGAAAAACTGTTCTACTGACACTTTTTCTATAGAAAAGCTGTTCTACTGACACTTTTTCTATAGAAAAACTGTTCTACTGACACTTTTTCTATAGAAAAACTGTTCTACTGACACTTTTTCTATAGAAAAACTGTTCTACTGGCACTTTTTCAATAGAAAAACTATTCTACTGACACTTTTTCTATAGAAAAAATGTTCTACTGACACTTTTTCTATAGAAAAACTGTTCTACTGACACTTTTTCTATAGAAAAGCTGTTCTACTGACACTTTTTCTATAGAAAAACTGTTCTACTGACACTTTTTCTATAGAAAAACTGTTCTACTGACACTTTTTCTATAGAAAAACTATTCTACTGGCACTTTTTCTATAGAAAAACTGTTCTACTGACACTTTTTCTATAGAAAAACTGTTCTACTGACACTTTTTCTATAGAAAAACTGTTCTACTGACACTTTGTCTATAGAAAAACTGTTCTACTGACACTTTTTCTATAGAAAAACTGTTCTACTGACACTTTTTCTATAAAAAACTGTTCTACTGATACTTTTGTTGTAAAAAAACTGTTCTACAAACACTTTTTCTATAGGAAAACTGTTCTACAAAAACTTTTTGCTTTCCTTTTATTAAAAAGTTGTATATTATATAACCATTAATCTTAACGTTTTGCTTAATAAAAAATGAGTCTGAGGCCATTTAGAAAAATATAAATCTATATTAATCATACGCCATAATGGTCAACATTTTAACCAAAATTTTTCACAAATAAAAAATGATGGTAATAAAATTTTTGTGGCCAAACAAAAAAGTCAAACTTTAAGAAATTTGAAAAGTTTCAAAGTTAATAAAAAACAGTAAATAAATTATTTAGGGAATAAATATATAAAATACAACATTTTCTTATATATAAAAATTATGAACCGTTTTATCTACTTAAACAAATTTAACTTTTTTCTGGAAAAAATAAAAATTATTCAAGAAATTCCTGAATTAGCTTATCTTATTTAAAAAGAAACTGCTTTAAGTCTATTAGTCCTAAAAGCCTAATTTCTCTTTCTCAGAATCATAAAGTTTTATTTGTTTAAGGAATAATTTATACCTTAATGTTTCTTCTAAGATAAACAAGCCTTTTTACAACCATAAACGCTTTAATGTATACAATTAATTTGTTCCTCGACAAAATAACAAATCCCTTCGCGAACCAAAAGATAAACTCATATAAATTTTACACCTGAAAATTATACGTATGAGTTACCTTACATGTCGTATAGTTACCTAGAACTTATATATATTTTTTATACAAGTCCTTGAAGTCATTAAACATATCACACCAATAATAAGGATGTCTGTCTACCCATTTTGTGAATGTTGTGAGAGCTTCTTTTACAGTTTGTAATTTTGAATAGGAAAATTTCTTTATGATACATATTATGTTAAAACATGCTGATGGTAGTATTTTGTATAAAGTAAAATCTACTTTTGGCAAGAGGTTTTATGAAGATCTCAAACGAATAGAAAAACACGTGTTTATTTTTATTGCAAGGACCTGAGGTGTGTTATAGTTTCAAGACAAGGGAAAGGAACTGAGGCATAAACGAAGGTACTAAAATTATACAGCCAAGGAAGTTGTAACTGTCAGATAGATATAACATGTGAAGACAGACATTTTAGGTATAGAAAAATAGCTCTGAAAGTTCTTTAATAGAAAAAGTATAACAGTTTTTCTATAGAAAAAGTATTTGTAGAACAGTTTTTCTATAGAAAAAGTATTTTTAGAACAGTTTTTCTATAGAAAAAGTGTTTGTAGAACAATATTTTTATAGAAAAAGTGTTTGTAGAACAGTTTTTCTATAGAAAAAGTGTTTGTAGAACAGTTTTTCTATAGAAAAAGTGTTTGTAGAAAAGTTTTTCTATAGAAAAAGTGTTTGTAGAACAGTTTTTCTATAGAAAAATTGATTGTAGAACAGTTTTTCTATAGAAAAAGTGTTTGTAGAACAGTTTTTCTATAGAAAAATTGATTGTAGAACAGTTTTTCTATAGAAAAAGTGTTTGTAGAACAGTTTTTCTATAGAAAAATTGATTGCAGAACAGTTTTTCTATAGAAAAAGTGTTTGTAGAACAGTTTTTCTATAGAAAAATTGATTGTAGAACAGTTTTTCTATAGAAAAAGTGTTTGTAGAACAGTTTTTCTATAGAAAAAGTGTTTGTAGAACAGTTTTTCTATAGAAAAAGTGTTTGTAGAACAGTTTCTCTATAGAAAAAGTGTTTGTAGAACAGTTTTTCTATAGAAAAAGTGTTTGAAGAACAGTTTTTCTATAGAAAAAGTGTTTGTAGAACAGTTTTTCTATAGAAAAAGTGTTTGTAGAACAGTTTTTCTATAGAAAAAGTGTTTGTAGAACAGTTTTTCTATAGAAAAAGTGTTTGTAGAACAGTTTTTCTATAGAAAAAGTGTTTGTAGATCAGTTTTTCTATAGAAAAAGTTTTTGTATAACAGTTTTTCTATAGAAAAGTGTCAGTAGAACAGTTTTTCTATAGGAAAGTTGTTTGTAAGACAGTTTTTTTATAGAACAAGTATTTGTAGAACAGTTTTTCTGTAATACTGGAAAAACTGTTATACTTACAATTGTTTCATAAAAAAATATTATACTAATAATTTTTTATAGAAAATTTGTTATATTGAGAATTTTTTCGTAGAAAACTCTTATACTGATATATAAAAAATTTTCTATAGAAAACTGTTATTCTGTCAATTTTTTATAGAAAAACTGTTATACAGACAATTTTTCTCTAGGAAAACTGTTATACTGAAAATTTTTCTTTAACACAACTGTTATACTTAAAATTTTTTTACGAAAAAGCTGTTATACTGAAAACTTTTCTGTAGAAAAACTATTATACTGACAATTTTTCCATAGAAAAACTGTTATACTAGGAACTGTTATACTGACAATTTTTTCATAAAAAAATATTATACTAATAATTTTTTAAAGAAAATTTGTTATACTGACAATTTTTCTATATGGAAAAACTGTTATACTGAAAATTTTTCCATAGAAAACTGTTATACTGATATATGAAAACCGTTTTACTAACAATTTTTCTATAGAAAACTGTTATTCTGTCAATTTTTTTATAGAAAATCTGTTATACTGATATAGAAAACTTTTTCTATAGAAAAATTGTTATACTGAAATGTTTTCTGTAGAAAAACTATAGAAAAACTGTAATACTGACAATTTTTCAATACAAAAACTGAAATTTTCTATAGAAAAACTAAAACTTTTTCTATGAAAAACCTGTTATACTATTAATTATTGAGTAGAAAAACTGTTATACTGAAAATGTACGGAAAGATATTATACTGACAACTTTGGTATGAAAATACTGATGTGAAGAAAAAGATAATGTTTTTGTAAGTTATAAAAATTCTACGGAACAAAAAAACCCAAAACCGACCATAATTACTCTTAGGTTTATACAAAATTGTTTCCATACCCAGACTCTCTTGTACGTTTATATTGTTACATTTTTATTTAATTGCTGTGGAAAAACCCCATAGAGAATGAAATATTTCATCTAAATAAAAAGTAAATGACTTTTGTTATAAACAAGCACTGAATTATTTTTTGATTTTACTTTTACTACAAAAAATTAAAGAAAAAGGCGATAAACGGCAACAAATGGGAAAATGTTTTGAATTGTTTTACCATTTGATGGTGGCTGCTTTCGTTTTGCCCCTAATCTTTTTGGCAACTAATGAGCTTTGATGTTGTATTTTTTCTAGTTAAGTTCTCGTTAAATTGTATAAATTTTTAAGTGGCCTGCAAAAGTGTCTTAAGTGATTTTTAATTAATTTCAAAGTTTGTTAGATTATTTTGCTTTAAAATGAAAATTGTTTGCAAAAGCTCTTTTGTTTTAGAAGTTATAAAGAAAAATGTTAAGTATGTTGGTGCTTTAATAACACAAAGACACATAGTCCCCTTAACAGACCAAACGCTATCCTATTCGCTAATAAATTAACACATTTTTTTTTTTCATTTTATATATATTTTTTATAAGTATTTGCTTTAATCTACACCATAATTATAAGACATGACTTGGCATGTTAGGCTTTTAGCTTTATTTATGTATTTTTCTTTTTTTTGTTTAATTTTTGACTTATGGTAATATAACCATAATCGTAAAGTGTTTATTTAATATGAAAACATTAATAATAAATTTTATATTGTAACACACATCATCCCGGTACTTATATCCACTTAATACTTTTACATACCGCCATTTTTATATACAACATTTGTATGTGGAAATGAAAAAGTAAATATGTAAGTACTCTCCGAAGTACGTTTACTTTGGTTTACAGTTATTTGCAGTAACAAGCAGAAAAAAGTGAGAGTGTTTAAAAGCATGTAGCTTTTTATGATATAAGTACATCAAATTAATTACCGCAGAGACCAAAATCTATAGAGAAAAGAAAAACTTGGGAGCAAAAGAACTGACAGACAACAAAAATCGATCGCTAGTATTCATTCTTTAAATTTTTATAGGAAAATTTTCAAAAAAAAAAATCTTATTTTTATAGGAAATTTTTCAAAAATTTCTTATTTTTATAGGAAAATTTTCAACATTTTTTAAAAATTTCTTATTTCTAAAGGAATTTTTTTTATTTTTTTAGGAAATTTTTCAAAAACTTATTTTTATAGGAAATTTATCAACAATTTCTTATTTTTATAGGAAATTTTTCAAAAATGTCTTTTTTCTAAAGAAATTTTTTAAAAAATTTCTTATTTTTATTGTAAATTTTTCAAAATTTTTTTAGTTATATAAGAAAATTTTAAAAACTTTTTTTATTTTTATATTTCTCATTTTTATTTTTTAAATTTCTCATTTTTATAGAAAATTTTTTAAAATTTTCTTATTGTAGGAAAATTTTTCAAAAATTTCATCTTTTTATAGAAAGTTTTTCAAAAATTTCTCATTTTTATAGAAATTTTTTTAAAAAATTTATTATTGTTGTATGAAATTTTTCAAAAAATTTTTATTTCTATAGAAAATTTTTTAAAAAATTTTTATATGTATAGAAAATTTTTCAAAAATTTCTTTTTTTTTTGTAAATTTTTGTACGAAATTTTTCAAAATTTTCTTATTTTTATGGAAATTTCTTAAAAATTTCTTATTATTATAAACTTTTTAAAAATTTCTTATTTAAGAAAATTGCTCAAAAATTATTTTGTTAATAGAAAATTTGTTAAAAATTTCCAACTTTTATAGGAAATTTTTTAATTTTTGTAGGAAATTTTTAAAAAATTTCTTCTTTTTTAGGAAATATTTAAAAAATTCTTATTTTTGTGGGAAATTTTTTATTATAGGAACCATTTTAAAAATTTCTTATTTTAGAAAATTTGTCAAAAATTTCCTATTTTTATAGGAAATTTTTCAAAATTCCTAATTTTTATAGGAAATTTTTCAAAAGATTCTTATTTTTCTAGGAAATTTTCCAAAGTTTTCTTATTTTTATAGGAAATTTTTAATAATTTTTTTATTTTTATAGAAAATTTTTCGAAAATTTCTCATTTTTATAGAAAATTTTTCGAAAATTTCTTAGTTTTATAGAAAATTTTCTTAATTTTTAGGGAATATTAAAAAAGATTCTTATTTTAATCGGAATTTTTTTTTTCTTATTATAGGAAACTTTTCAAAAATTTCTTTTGTTAATAGAAAATTTGTCAAAAATTTTATATTTTTGTAGGAAATTTTTTAAAAATTTTTTATTTTTATAGGAAATTTTTCAAAAATTTCCTATTTTTATAGGAAATTTTTCAAAAGGTTTTTATTTTTATATGAAATTTTTTAAAAATTTCTTATTTTCGTAGGAAATTTAAAAAAAATTGTAATTTTTATAGGAAATTTTAAAAAAATTTGTTATTTTTATACGAAATTTTTCAAAAATTTTTTATAGAAAAATTTTCAAAAATTTCTTATTTTTAAAGGAAATTTTTAAAAAAATTTCTTATTATAGGAATTTTTTCCAAAAATTCTTATTTATATAGGAAATTTTTAGAAAATTTCTTATTTTTATAGGAAATCTTTCTTAAAATTTCTTATATATATAGGAAATTTTTAAAATTTCTTATTTTTATAGGAAATTTTAAAAAAAAATTCTTATTTTTTTATAGAAACCTTTTAAGAAATTTCTAACTTTCGTAGGAAATTTTTCAAAAATTTCTTATTTTTATAGGAAATATTTCAAAATTTTTTTATATATATTTTTTTTTTAATTTTTCAAAAAATTCTTATTTTTATATGAAGTTTTTCAAAAATTTCTTATTTGTATAGGAAATTTTTCAAAGTTTTCTTATTTTTATTGGAAGTTTTTAATAATTTTTTTATTTTGATTGAAAATTTTTCAAAAATTTCTTATTTTTATAGAAAATTTTTCGAAAATTTCTTAGTTTTATAGAAAATTTTAAAAAAGTTATTATTTCTTAACGATTTTTTTAATATATTATTTTTATAGGAAATTTTTCAAAAATTTCCTATTTGTATAGAAAATCTTTCAAATTTGCTTTTGTAGGTAATTTTTCAAAGATTTCTTAATTTTATGGGAAATTTTTCAAAAATTTCTTTTTTAATAAGAAATTTTTCAAAAAATCTAATTTTTTAGAAAAGTTTTCCAAAATTTCTTAATTTTAAAGGAAAATTTTCGAAAATTTCTTATTTTTATAGAAATATTTTCAAAAGCTTCTGATTTTTATAGGAAATTTTTCAAAATTTTTTTGTTTAACGTAAAATTTATAAAAAATTTCTTACTTTTATAGGAATTTTTTCAAAAGCTTCTTATTTTAATAAGAAATTTTTAAGAAACTTCCTGTTTTTTATCATTTTTGTAATCCCCTCATTTAGTGTAATTTTCAATGTACTCTACGTAATGAAATAAATATTTAATTTAGCAAAAATAATGATTTTTAAAGAAGAACAAGTTGAGAAGAACGAACGAAAAAACATGTCTGGAAAATTAAATAAAGAAATTCTTTTACAAAAGATAAAACTGAAGCGGCAGATGGATGGATTGCAGAATTGTCTTTAACTGATATCAAAAGGATAAGACTTAAAAATTCAGAGTTTAACAATGATACCGGCAATATTTGTTGGCTATTGTCGTTGTTCATTAACAAAGTTTTCAGGAAAATTAATTAAAATTTGAAGTGTCTGTAACAAACACATTGAGGAACTCTGGTAAAAAATTTGAGTTAAGGAAATTTGAGCAAAATTGAAATAAGGAGACAATAGCTTTATAATGGATATAGTTAAGTAATCATACATTTTGCAAGCAATAAATTTTTATTTATCTGTTAATTCTGCTTATAAGCTTAAATTTGTATAATTCACTTCTGTCATAAAATTTACTTTTATTATCATAATTTTATCACTTTATGGATAATTTCCCTAACCACTGAGTGTAATTAAACAAATATCCCTTTTTATGTTTAAATTCAACCGAAAAAACCCTAAAAAATGACAGCCATCTTCTACGAAAAAAGGCAAATTAAATTACCATAATAGGGAGTTGAATCCAAAAAAAAAAACTAAAAACTGTCCTTTTTTCTAAATGAGCAATAATATGATTATCAAATGGCAACATTTAAACGAACAACCAACCAACAGCAAATGGACGTCAACGGAAAAAGGACACCCATAACAACCATAAACCAGCCATAACCACAAAATGTAAAACTTTGCTTAAAAGTTGTGTAAATAATTATGTTAAATTACATCAAAAAGCTCATAAACTTATATAAAGTACACACACAAAACTCTTTATACTCAGAAAAGGAATAAATATAAATTAAATTTGTTATATATTTCAGAACATTTTATAAATAAAGGACTCTCGCATAAAACTTCTTGACAAATGAATAAGGGCTTTGGCACAAGTGGAGGGCATTTCAATTTCCTCTAATATGAAAAATTAAAATTTAATTTTTATATTTATATTTAACGCAAAAATTACCCATGTTGTCTTATCTAACATATCAAAGTTGTCTTATCAAACATATCCTTTTTCAAAAATTTCCTTTTTTTTATAGGAAATTTTTCAAAAATTTTCTATTTTTATAGGAAATTTTTCAAAAATTTCCTATTTTTATAGGAAATTTTTCAAAAATTTCCTATTTTTATAGGAAATTTTTCAAAAATTTCCTATTTTTATAGGAAATTTTTCAAAAATTTCCTATTTTTATAGGAAATTTTTCAAAAATTTCCTATTTTTATAGGAAAATTTTCAAAAATTTCCTATAAAAATAGGAAATTTTTTAAAAATTTCCTATAAAAATAGGAAATTTTTGAAAATTTTCCTATAAAAATAGGAAATTTTTGAAAAATTTCCTATAAAAATAGGAAATTTTTGAAAAATTTCCTATAAAAATAGGAAATTTTTGAAAAATTTCCTATAAAAATAGGAAATTTTTGAAAAATTCAAAAATTTCCTATTTTTATAGGAAATTTTTCAAAAATTTCCTATTTTTAAAGGAAATTTTTCAAAAATTTCCTATTTTTAAAGGAAATTTTTCAAAAATTTCCTATTTTTATAGGAAATTTTTCAAAAATTTCCTATTTTTACAGGAAATTTTTCAAAAATTTCCTATTTTTATAGGAAATTTTTCAAAAATTTCCTATTTTTATAGGAAATTTTTCAAAAATTTCCTATTTTTATAGGAAATTTTTCAAAAATTTCCTATTTTTATAGGAAATTTTTCAAAAATTTCCTATTTTTATAGGAAATTTTTCAAAAATTTCCTATTTTTATAGGAAATTTTTCAAAAATTTCCTATTTTTATAGGAAATTTTTCAAAAATTTCCTATTTTTATAGGAAATTTTTCAAAAATTTCCTATTTTTACAGGAAATTTTTCAAAAATTTCCTATTTTTATAGGAAATTTTTCAAAAATTTCCTATTTTTATAGGAAATTTTTCAAAAATTTCCTATTTTTATAGGAAATTTTTCAAAAATTTCCTATTTTTATAGGAATTTTTTCCAAAATTTCCTATTTTTATAGGAAATTTTTCAAAAATTTCCTATTTTTATAGGAAATTTTTCAAAAATTTCCTATTTTTATAGGAAATTTTTCAAAATTTCCTATTTTTATAGGAAATTTTTCAAAAATTTCCTATTTTTATAGGAAATTTTTAAAAAATTTCCTATTTTTATAGGAAATTTTTCAAAATTTCCTATTTTTATAGGAAATTTTTCAAAAATTTCCTATTTTTATAGGAAATTTTTCAAAAATTTCCTATTTTTATAGGAAATTTTTCAAAAATTTCCTATTTTTATAGGAAATTTTTCAAAAATTTCCTATTTTTATAGGAATTTTTTCAAAAATTTCCTATTTTTATAGGAATTTTTTCCAAAATTTCCTATTTTTATAGGAAATTTTTCAAAAATTTCCTATTTTTATAGGAAATTTTTCAAAAATTTCCTATTTTTATAGGAAATTTTTCAAAATTTCCTATTTTTATAGGAAATTTTTCAAAAATTTCCTATTTTTATAGGAAATTTTTCAAAAATTTCCTATTTTTATAGGAAATTTTTCAAAAATTTTCTATTTTTGTAGGAAATTTTTCAAAAATTTCCTATTTTTATAGGAAATTTTTCAAAAATTTCCTATTTTTATAAGAAATTTTTCAAAATTTTCCTATTTTTATAGGAAATTTTTCAAAAATTTCCTATTTTATAGGAAATTTTTCAAAAATTTCCTATTTTTATAGGAAATTTTTCAAAAATTTCCTATTTTTATAGGAAATTTTTCAAAAATTTCCTATTTTTATAGGAAATTTTTCAAAAATTTCCTATTTTTATATGAAATTTTTCAAAAATTTCCTATTTTTATAGGAAGTTTTTCAAAAATTTCCTATTTTTTTTAGGAAATTTTTCAAAAATTTCCTATTTTTTTAGGAAATTTTTCAAAAATTTCCTATTTTTATAGGAAATTTTTCAAAATTTTCCTATTTTTATAGGAAATTTTTCAAAAATTTCCTATTTTTATAGGAAATTTTTCAAAAATTTCCTATTTTTATAGGAAATTTTTCAAAAATTTCCTATTTTTATAGGAAATTTTTCAAAAATTTCCTATTTTTATAGGAAATTTTTCAAAAATTTCCTATTTTTATAGGAAATTTTTCAAAAATTTCCTATTTTTATAGGAAATTTTTCAAAAATTTCCTATTTTTATAGGAAATTTTTCAAAAATTTCCTATTTTTATAGGAAATTTTTCAAAAATTTCCTATTTTTATAGGAAATTTTTCAAAAATTTCCTATTTTTATAGGAAATTTTTCAAAAATTTCCTATTTTTATAGGAAATTTTTCAAAAATTTCCTATTTTTATAGGAAATTTTTCAAAAATTTCCTATTTTTATAGGAAATTTTTCAAAAATTTCCTATTTTTATAGGAAATTTTTCAAAAATTTCCTATTTTTATAGGAAATTTTTCAAAAATTTCCTATTTTTATAGGAAATTTTTCAAAAATTTCCTATTTTTATAGGAAATTTTTCAAAAATTTCCTATTTTTATAGGAAATTTTTGAAAAATTTTTATAGGAAATTTTTCGAAAATTTCCTATTTTTATAGGAAATTTTTCAAAAATTTCCAATTTTTTATAGGAAAATTTTCAAAAATTTCCTATTTTTATAGGAAATTTTTCATATTTTGAGAGGAAATTTTTCAAAAATTTCCTATTTTGAGAGGAAATTTTTCAAAAATTTCCTTTTTGTATAGAATATTTTTTAAAAATTTCCTATTTTTATAAGAAATTTTTCCTAATTTTATAGGAAATTTTTAAAAAATTGCCTTTTTTTAAAGAAAATTTAAAAAAAATATCTAAATTTGATAGAAATTTCAAATGATAATTTTGCAAAATTTTTTTATTATTGTAGAAAATTTTTCAAAAATTTCTTATTTTAATAGAAAATTTTTCGAAAATTTCTTATTTTTATAGGAAATTTTTCAAGAATTTATTTTTTTAAAGGATTTTTCAAAATTTTGTTTGAGCTTTTTATCGAATACTTTCACATGTGGTTATAAATTAACATTTATATTTCTAATTTCTTTACCTTTTAACTTTTTCCCTGTAATAATATTTTAGTCACTTAAGCCTTCATTCTATTTCATTTTCTGCTTTTAATGACATTCCCCTTAAAAGCACTCATAACTCTTCACTTTAAATTTTATTATATAATTTCTTTTGCATATTTATGTAAATTATCCTGGTGTCCTTAAGAAGTGATATCCTGTTACTTATGAGCTAAAAACATGTTTGTTTTAATAATTTTATTATTTCACAAGATGAATAGAGGGATACAATTAAGCCAAACAAAATTTGAGCAGGAGGTTTAAATTATTTATTCATATGTGGAAATTATATATATGTATAGGAATTGCTGTAAAGTAACATTAAGAAAAGCTTTTGCCTTTTTCTGTAAAGATGTGCGTAAGTGTAAGAAAAACACTTAATTCAATTTCCTTGATCCTGCTTTTTATTTCATTTTTTATTTTTATTTTAAAAATTTGTTGTATTTCCTGTTTCCTTCTCTGTTTTTTTTTTTTCGGGGGAAACTCATATCAAATTAAAGTTAAATTGTTAAAGGTGTTTTTGTTAAAATTGTACATGGTAAGTAGACATGTATGAGTTGAATGTCTAACATACTCCCTAGAGTAAAAAAAAAGACATCCAACATCTGTAAAAACATTTCAAAATAGAGAAAAGCAACAGCCAGGACAGCTAAACAACAGGATACTTACACACATTCCCAGCCAATCTCACACGCACACACAAACACACACCGAAGCATAGCATTAAAGTAATTCGTATAGGAATTTTGAAAAGACAGTTGGTTGTACAACACATTTCTAAAAACATTTCTTGGTAAAACATGCTAAGTCCAAAAATCAATACAAACTTTTCACAATATTTTCCACAACCCAAAAAATACATTGATAGAAACGAGTTAGAAAATATAATCCCTGCTTTACAACATATCCTAAATTTTGTTTTCCCAACATATCCTAGATTTATTTTGACTTTATCTTAATAGGAAAAACAAGTAAATTTTAACCGCAAATTTTACATGCTGATTTATTGACTTGACATTTTTGACATAGAATCATGATTTTGGTGAGTAGCTGTGTAAATACCTGTAGTTTGTTTAAAACAGATACTGGTCTTTTTTTTTCTGTTGTCAGAGGAAATAAATGGAATTCCATTTGGTTTTAACATTTGAAATATTTTCTAGACATTTGGTTTTAAATTCCCAAGTGAAGAAGAATTTTTGTAAAAAAGCTTTTTTTTAAATATAATATAGAGGATTTATTTAAAAGCTTACACATTATTTAATACCACGATGAAAGGAATTTTTTAAAATGACCTTTAAAGAAAAGATATTTTAGAATAAGGGAATATAAGACTAAGCTAGACAAAGTATGTCTAAAATATGTCAGACTCGTGAAATTTTCATGTAAAACATTCTTCTTGATTGACTTTCTACATATTTAAATATTTAACATTTTAGACACTTTCCATGATTTTCAAAGAATTAGGGAAATGACTTCTATAGTCAGGATCTGGCAAAGAAATTTTTGAAATTTTTTTTATAAAAATAAGAAATTTTTAAAAAATTTCCTATAAAAATAAGAAATTTCTGAAAAATTTGCTATAAAAATAATACACTTTTTAAAAATTTTCTATACAAAAAAAAATTGTTCCTGTAAAAATAAGAAATTTTTGAAAAATTTCCCGTAAAAATAAGAAACGTTTGAAAAATGTTCTATAAAAATAAGAAATCTTTTACAAAAATAGAAAATTGTAGAAAAATTTCCTACAAAAACAAGAAATTTTTGAAAAATTTTCAATAAAAATAAGACATTTTTGAAAAATTTTCCATAAAAATAAGAAATTTTAAAAAATTTATTATAAAAATAGGAATTTTTTGAAAAATTTTCAACAAAAATACATAATTTTAGAAAAATTTTGTATAAAAATAAAAAATTTTGTATAAAAATACAAAAAAAAATTTCCTGTAAAAATAAGAAATTTTTGAAAAATTTTCTATAAAAATAAAAAATTTTTAAAAAATTTCATGTAAAAATAAGAAATTTTTGAAAAATTTTCTATAAAAATAAGAAATTTTTGAAAAATTTTCTATAAAAATAAGAAATTTTTGAGAAATCTTCTACCAAAATAAAAAAATTTTAAAAAATTTCATACAAAAATATGAAATTTGTGAAAAATTTCCTATAAAAATTAGAGATTTTGGAATTTCAATAAAAATAAGACATTTTTGAAAAATTTTCAATAAAAATAAGAAATTTTTGCAAAATTTATTATAAAAATAGGAATTTTTTGAAAAATTTCTAACAAAAATAAGTAATTTTAGAAAAATTTTATATAAAAATAAAAAATTATACAAATTAGAAATTTTTCAAAAATGTTCTATAAAAATAAGAAAATTCAAAAAACAAATCTTATAAAAATAAGTAACTTTATAATATTTTTCAGTAAAAAAATAAGTTTTTCAAAATTTCCTATAAAAATAAATAATTTTTGAAAACTTTCCTATAAAAATTAGAAATTTTAAAAAATTTTTCTATTAAAATAACAAATTTTTTTTTAAAATTTGTAATAAAAATAATCCATTTTTGAAAAAATTCCTATATAAATACGAATTTTTCAAAAATTTCTATAAACATTTCATATATTTTTTTAAAATTTCTTAATTTTATAGGAAATTTTTGAAAAATTTCTAATTTTTCAAATATATCATATTTTAATAGAAAATTTTCCAAAAATTTCTTGTTTTTATAGAAAAATTTTCAAAAATTTCTCATTTTTATAGCAAATAAGAAATTTTTGAAAAATTTCCTATAAAAATGAGAAATTTTTGAAAAAAATCATATAAAAATAAAAAAAATTTAAAAATTTCCTAAAAAAATAAGAAATTTTTGAAAAATTTCCTATAAAAACAAGAAATTTTTAGAAAATTTTCTATAAAAATATGATGTATTTGAAAAATTTCCTATAAAAATAAGATATTTTTGAAAAATTTCCTATTAAATGAGAAAATTTTTGAAAAATTTTCTATAAAAAAAATAAATTTTTAAAAATTTTGTATAAAAATAAGTAATTTTTGAAAAATTTCCTATAAAAATAAACAACTTTTTTAAAATTTTCTAATAAAATGGGAAGTTTTTGAAAAATTTCCTAAAAACAAAAAGAAATTTTTGAAAAATTTCCTATAAAAATAAGAAAATTTTGAAAAATCTCCTATAAAAAAACTTTTTGAAAAATTTCCTATAAAAATAGGAAACTGAAAAAAATATTATAAAAATAGGCAATCTTTGAAAAATTTCCTATGGAAATAAAAAATTTTTGAAAAATTTCCCATGGAAATAAAAAATTTTTGAAAAATTTCCTATAAAAATAAGAAATTTTTAAAAAATTTCCTATCAAAATAAGAAATTTTTTAAAAATTTCCTATAGAAATAAAATTTCCTATAAAAATAAGAAATCTTTGAAAAATTTCCTATATAAACAAGAAATTTTTTTAAAATTTCCTAGAAAATTAAGAAATTTTTAAAAAATTTCGTATAAAAGTAAGAAATTTTTAAAAATATCCTTTTAAGATAAGAAATTTTTGAAAAATTTCCTATTAAGATAAGAAATTTTTGAAAAATTTCCTATTAAGATAAGAAATTTTTGAAAAATTTCCTATTAAGATAAGAAATTTTTGAAAAATTTCCTATTAAAACAGGAACGTTTTGAAAATTTTCCTATTGAGATAAAAAAATTTTGAAAAATCTCCTACAAAAGCAAGAAATTTTTTAAAAATTGTATATAAAAGTAAGAAATTTTTGAAGATTTTCCTATAAAAATAAGAAATTTTTGAAAAATTTCCTATAAAACTAAAAAATTTTGAAAAAATGTCCTATAAAAATAAAAAAGATTTTTAAAATTTTCTATAAAAATAAAAAGTTTTTGAAAAATATCCTCTAAAAACGAAAATTTTTTTAAAAATTTCCT
Organism: Stomorhina lunata; assembly: GCA_933228675.1. NCBI lineage: Eukaryota > Metazoa > Arthropoda > Insecta > Diptera > Rhiniidae > Stomorhina > Stomorhina lunata. The sequence continues at coordinate 99,791,911 of OW121744.1, forward strand.
ATTAAAATAAGAAATTTTTTAAAAATTTCCTATCGAAATAAGAAATTTTTTGAAAGATTTCCTATAAATATAAGAAGTTTTTGGAAAACTTCCTTAAAAATAAGAAATTTTTGAAAAATTTCCCATAAAAATAAAAATCTTTTGGAAATTTGTTCATAAAAATTAGAAATTTTTGAAAATAAATTTAATAAAAATAAGAAATTTCCTTTAAAAATGAGACATTTTTGGAAAATTCCCTATAAAAAGAAAAAAGTTTCCTATAGAGCTAGAAGAAGACTTTGATAAAAAGTATATTAAGTTTTTATAAAAAAATGTATTTCATTCAAAAAGTGACTCTTATTCATGAGTAAGAATTAAAGGAAGTTTTTAATTAAATTTTATTTAATTCATTTAAATAATGTTAACACTAATTAACATGTTTCTCAGTATTTTTTTTTATTTTGGAAAACAATTCATTCAAATTAATATTTTTTTTTTCCTAAATTCCTACATGTCAGTTTAATGCCTGAATGATTTTGCTGATTAAAGAATTTTTTGCCTTGGATTTTGATGTTAAAAACGGCACAAGTTAAAGTTGGTCAAAAATTTAGTTTAATTGGGCTATAAGACAAAGGGATATTTTATATGTTAAGCAAAGGCTCCTACAATGAGCAATTATTCAATAAAAAAATATTTGATTTGAAATGACTTTAAAAAAGCTTAGCTTTGTTTCTGTATTTTTACATACTTCTTCAATCTTTGAATTATTTTGTTTAAGAAAAATTTTCCAAAAAAAAATGAATAATTATTTTATTATAGCTAAAAGCTTTGGCTTTCCTTAACTGTTCAAAATTTTTGTATGGCTGAAGTATTAAAGGAGTTATAGGGTTTTTGCTTAAGCAACATCTTAATTAATATCAATCATACGCCTTGATAAACAAAATTTTTAAAAAATTAAAATTTCCTTATTTTATAAAATTTTTTTAAAAGTTTTTAAACTTTTCAAATAAAATAGAAACTCGAGAATATATTTAGATTTTAAATGTTTTTTATAGTCTTGTATTTTTCTATTCTTAGATCAAAATAAGGCCTCCCAAACTGAAAAAAAACTCATTAAAAATTGTTTTTCTTTTTTTCATTGTAACTAAAAATATTTTGTCTTACAAACCTCTTGATTTATTTTAAATTGAAACATGTGGTTAACTTTCCATGACCACAAAACTTTAATTTGATGGCAAAAATTTAAGAACCTGAAGGTAATGAGTGTTTTTCTTTTATTGTTTTGGACTTAAATAGTTTTATGGTCTAAAAACATTTTTAACCTTTTCATCTTAAACAAAGAAATCTATTTTTATTTTAAGCCATTAAGACAATATTTAGAGCATAAATAAAATTCTGGGTTAACAAAGAACAAATTCGTATTTTTCTAACCTCAAAAAAAAAACCTATAAAAATAAAAGTTTTCTATTTCAAAACTCGGGTTTTTCATTATGTTTTTTTGAAGAAAACTTCAAAACATATCAAAGACTTTTCTTGTTTTTTAAAACAAAAAGAATGGGTATTGTTTTCCTCGAAAATAAAGCCTTTTTTTCTAACAAAAAGATTATTATATAAAATCTTGAAATATAAAAAAAGAATTACTTTGTTATTTTTATTATTGTTGTAGTTTTGATTAAAATGTTTAAACAAAAATAATTAAGAAAAACGAGAGATGAAAAAATTAACCATTTTCATTTAAAATAAAAAGAAAACCTACAACAAATAAACACACTCATGTGCGTAAACATAGAGTGTAAACAAAAAGTGTAACATAACCATAGCCTACCTTAAGGGGTGAGATTTTAAATTAATCATTTGCCTAAGTTAGGGAGGTTTTTTCTTCTAAGTATGATAAATTATTTGTTTAATGTTAACAAAATATGACAAAATGTAATAATAAAACTTAAATTATTATATAATTTAATTAAGGTCTAAAAATAGTTTCGAAGGGGAATACTTAAGTATCAATCTAAGACAAAGTTCAAAAGCAGCTTAAAGAAATTTTTCTATAAGAATTGTAGAAATTTTCAATACAGTCATATACATAAGACCGGCTCCAAAAAAAAATGGTTTCTAACAGAAAACTCTTTATACCGACAACTTTTCTATAGAAAACTAATAAATCATAGCTAGAAAATCTATAAATTTATAAAAAAAAAATCACCACTTTTCCATATTTTACTGAAAATTTAAATCTCTAAGCCGGTCTAATACAACCATTTTCGTGGAAACTCATTTCATAAAATTTAATGACATCTTAAACTTCCTTTTCCTTTCGTTTAGTCATACCTCCTTTGTAGCAATTACAAATAAATGTCCTTGAAAATATTTATTATATACATTTTCGTTTACTAATTAATTTTAATGAGTTTTATTAAATAAATATAATAAATAATATTAATTTTCGTTTCACTATCGAGCTGATATGATTATAAATGTATCTACACCAGAAAATTGACAACACGAGTTCACGAAATTAGTTCTCAAATAAGAAATGAACTGAAAAAAAAACAACTATTTGGCATAATTAAAGGGTTTTCCAAATAATATAGTATACTTCCAGGTAAAAAAAAGACAAAGTATATTAAGAGCACCTAATTAGCAGGGTTTAAGTAAAGATGTCGAAAAGAAACATGTGATAAATAAATAGATGTATAAACGTTGTTTTCCTAATTAATGAACCATTATTTCAATTTCTTTCTTGTTATTTTTTCGCAAGACTAAAAAGGAAAATCCTAAAAGTAGGCAGCAAATTATGTTATACTAGAACTTTTCTTGAAATCCCTGAAAGTATGCAACGAAATTTTTATTATTTAAATTTCTCCAATTTTTATTAAATTTAGCTTAATTTTCTTCAAGTTAATATTTTTTATAGAACTTTTCTTGAAATCCCTGAAAGTATGCAAAGAAATTTTTATTATTTAAATTTCTCTGATTTTGATTAAATTTAGCTTAATTTTCTTCAAGTTAACATTTTTTATATCTATTTTGAAAATTGTAGCCTTCACCTTATTTTTCATATAAAAAATTTTTGGTAATTTTGATTTCATCGTCAATAAAACCAACATTTATTTATGTATTATAATGAAATAAGACTTCGAGTACTTAATTAACTTACAGTTTTATTTAAATAAATAAAAAAGGTAAGTTTTTGAATTCTTCGTTTTTTTTATGAATTTAAAAAAAAATAAAAATTTTTCAATTTTGCAAAAAAAATTATTTTTTTTGTGAAGAACTCCACAACCGTTGACCAAATGAAAAAATTGTCTTATCAAGGCTTAAAGCAAATTTTGTTCTAAATCCGCCGGTGTTTCCTATGACGAATTTAGATAAGCCGTTGCCAAGATATGATAAAATCAATGGAACGACCTCTATAAAAATCTGTAATTTTAGAAAAAAAATTTTAAAAAAACCGTGTACATTGAATTTAAAATTTTGGGTTTTTTTGTACATAGGGGGGTCATAATGCATCGAAATTAAAATTAATAGACTTCAACGTAATTTCTCTTGTTGATTAGTCTTTATCCATAATTATTTTAAAATCTTTGTTTCTTGTAGTTTTTATTTGTCAGACTTAAACCTAAAAGACAATCCGATAAGTAGGCAGCAAATTATGTTATACTAGAATTTTTCTAGAAATCCCTGAAACTATGCCACAAACATTTTTCATTAAAATTTCTCTGATTTTAATTTAAATAAAATTGCTAGAATTTGCTTAAAGGCATCGAAATGTATAGAGTTTTAATACAATTTTGGAGTGTATTTGGGTAACATAATTTTGTTAGGAAAAAAAAATAAATCTATCTTTCATTTCAATACAAATCTTGTGTACTTTAATCACAGAAAAGTGAAGCCAATAAAAAATTTCAGTTCTTTCAAAAATAATCTTAACCTAAAGCCGGATAGTGGCATTCGATAATAACCGAATTGTAAAATATACGAATTTTTTTCTTTAACATAACCTTAGGAGCTTCATGAAAACAAACATAATCTTTTTATTTGATATTAAGCTTTTGCTTTAAGAAATAAGAGTTCAGTGGATCTTATCCACTAGCTTTAAGTTTCCAATATACTTTTATTATGTATTGTTAGAAAAAATTAATTTTAGCCCCTAAAGTATACTTTACAATTTCCAAACTTATTATTAAAGCACAAGAGATAACTAAAATATACAGATATCCTCTAAGTTTCAGATTTGTCATCGTATTTCGTCTTTTAGAATCGATTTTCAGAATTCGTTTTTGGAAATATGGCCGTTTAACGGGCTTTATCTTCTTGAATTCAATTAAGAAAAGAAAATGTCTGAATAAATTTAAATAAGTACTTTTTTCTGGTTCTATTTTGGACTTTAGAAAAAATCGAGCAGAGAAAAATATTGAAAACGTGTTTGGCCTTTTTCAAAAACTGCTTTATTAGCGTATTTTGTTTTTTTTATTTGGTACTTTTTAAAATATGGGCATTTTAAGGCAAAGGCTTCATTTTCTTGAATCCAAATCGGAAAAGAAAACGTTTGGTACTTTTTAGGCTTTAGAAAAATCACATAGAGAAAACTATTGAAAATGTGTTTTGCCCATTTTTAAAAATTGATTCATAAAAATTGATTCATAAGAGTATTTTTTATACTTTGGTACCAAAACGTTGTCAAAATGGCTCCCTTGGGTAGTTTTTAGTACCATAAATTTGTCTAAAAGTATTTTTTTAAGTTACATTTTTGAAGACAAAAAAGATTTTCGGTAATAGGTAGTCAGGGAAAAGCCCCCGTGCAAAAACTGCTCCCTTGGGGTAATTTTAGTACTTTGGTACCATAAATTTATCTAAAAGTATTTTTTCAAGCACATTTCTTGAAAAAAGTGTTTCTATCGAAAATTTTTCTATAGAAAAATATTTCTATCGAAAATTTTTCTATAGAAAAATATTTCTATCGAAAATTTTTCTATAGAAAAATATTTCTATCGAAAATTTTTCTATAGAAAAATATTTCTATCGAAAATTTTTCTATAGAAAAATATTTCTATCGAAAATTTTTCTATAGAAAAATATTTCTATCGAAAATTTTTCTATAGAAAAATATTTCTATCGAAAATTTTTCTATAGAAAAATATTTCTATCGAAAATTTTTCTATAGAAAAATATTTCTATCAAAAATTTGTCTATAGAAAAATATTTCTATCGAAAATTTGTCTATAGAAAAATATTTCTATCGAAAATTTGTCTATAGAAAAATATTTCTATCGAAAATTTGTCTATAGAAAAATATTTCTATCGAAAATTTGTCTATAGAAAAATATTTCTATCGAAAATTTGTCTATAGAAAAATATTTCTATCGAAAATTTTTCTATAGAAAAATATTTCTATCGAAAATTTTTCTATAGAAAAATATTTCTATCGAAAATTTTTCTATAGAAAAATATTTCTATCGAAAATTTTTCTATAGAAAAATATTTCTATCGAAAATTTTTCTATAGAAAAATATTTCTATCGAAAATTTTTCTATAGAAAAATATTTCTATCGAAAATTTTTCTATAGAAAAATATTTCTATCGAAAATTTTTCTATAGAAAAATATTTCTATCGAAAATTTTTCTATAGAAAAATATTTCTATCGAAAATTTTTCTATAGAAAAATATTTCTATCGAAAATTTTTCTATAGAAAAATATTTCTATCGAAAATTTTTCTATAGAAAAATATTTCTATCGAAAATTTTTCTATAGAAAAATATTTCTATCGAAAATTTTTCTATAGAAAAATATTTCTATCGAAAATTTTTCTATAGAAAAATATTTCTATCGAAAATTTTTCTATAGAAAAATATTTCTATCGAAAATTTTTCTATAGAAAAATATTTCTATCGAAAATTTTTCTATAGAAAAATATTTCTATCGAAAATTTTTCTATAGAAAAATATTTCTATCGAAAATTTTTCTATAGAAAAATATTTCTATCGAAAATTTTTCTATAGAAAAATATTTCTATCGAAAATTTTTCTATAGAAAAATATTTCTATCGAAAATTTTTCTATAGAAAAATATTTCTATCGAAAATTTTTCTATATAAAAATATTTCTATCGAAAATTTTTCTATAGAAAAATATTTCTATCGAAAATTTTTCTATAGAAAAATATTTCTATCGAAAATTTTTCTATAGAAAAATATTTCTATCGAAAATTTTTCTATAGAAAAATATTTCTATCGAAAATTTTTCTATAGAAAAATATTTCTATCGAAAATTTTTCTATAGAAAAATATTTCTATCGAAAATTTTTCTATAGAAAAATATTTCTATCGAAAATTTTTCTATAGAAAAATATTTCTATCGAAAATTTTTCTATAGAAAAATATTTCTATCGAAAATTTTTCTATAGAAAAATATTTCTATCGAAAATTTTTCTATAGAAAAATATTTCTATCGAAAATTTTTCTATAGAAAAATATTTCTATCGAAAATTTTTCTATAGAAAAATATTTCTATCGAAAATTTTTCTATAGAAAAATATTTCTATCGAAAATTTTTCTATAGAAAAATATTTCTATCGAAAATTTTTCTATAGAAAAATATTTCTATCGAAAATTTTTCTATAGAAAAATATTTCTATCGAAAATTTTTCTATAGAAAAATATTTCTATCGAAAATTTTTCTATAGAAAAATATTTCTATCGAAAATTTTTCTATAGAAAAATATTTCTATCGAAAATTTTTCTATAGAAAAATATTTCTATCGAAAATTTTTCTATAGAAAAATATTTCTATCGAAAATTTTTCTATAGAAAAATATTTCTATCGAAAATTTTTCTATAGAAAAATATTTCTATCGAAAATTTTTCTATAGAAAAATATTTCTATCGAAAATTTTTCTATAGAAAAATATTTCTATCGAAAATTTTTCTATAGAAAAATATTTCTATCGAAAATTTTTCTATAGAAAAATATTTCTATCGAAAATTTTTCTATAGAAAAATATTTCTATCGAAAATTTTTCTATAGAAAAATATTTCTATCGAAAATTTTTCTATAGAAAAATATTTCTATCGAAAATTTTTCTATAGAAAAATATTTCTATCGAAAATTTTTCTATAGAAAAATATTTCTATCGAAAATTTTTCTATAGAAAAATATTTCTATCGAAAATTTTTCTATAGAAAAATATTTCTATCGAAAATTTTTCTATAGAAAAATATTTCTATCGAAAATTTTTCTATAGAAAAATATTTCTATCGAAAATTTTTCTATAGAAAAATATTTCTATCGAAAATTTTTCTATAGAAAAATATTTCTATCGAAAATTTTTCTATAGAAAAATATTTCTATCGAAAATTTTTCTATAGAAAAATATTTCTATCGAAAATTTTTCTATAGAAAAATATTTCTATCGAAAATTTTTCTATAGAAAAATATTTCTATCGAAAATTTTTCTATAGAAAAATATTTCTATCGAAAATTTTTCTATAGAAAAATATTTCTATCGAAAATTTTTCTATAGAAAAATATTTCTATCGAAAATTTTTCTATAGAAAAATATTTCTATCGAAAATTTTTCTATAGAAAAATATTTCTATCGAAAATTTTTCTATAGAAAAATATTTCTATCGAAAATTTTTCTATAGAAAAATATTTCTATCGAAAATTTTTCTATAGAAAAATATTTCTATCGAAAATTTTTCTATAGAAAAATATTTCTATCGAAAATTTTTCTATAGAAAAATATTTCTATCGAAAATTTTTCTATAGAAAAATATTTCTATCGAAAATTTTTCTATAGAAAAATATTTCTATCGAAAATTTTTCTATAGAAAAATATTTCTATCGAAAATTTTTCTATAGAAAAATATTTCTATCGAAAATTTTTCTATAGAAAAATATTTCTATCGAAAATTTTTCTATAGAAAAATATTTCTATCGAAAATTTTTCTATAGAAAAATATTTCTATCGAAAATTTTTCTATAGAAAAATATTTCTATCGAAAATTTTTCTATAGAAAAATATTTCTATCGAAAATTTTTCTATAGAAAAATATTTCTATCGAAAATTTTTCTATAGAAAAATATTTCTTAGATTATTGAAAGCAAAAAAGTATACGGTCCTAGGTAGTCAGGAGAGAAGGTAATCGTACAAAACTTGCTCGCTGGGGGTAATTTTTGGTACTTTGGTACCAAAAATTTATCTAAAGGTATTTTTCAAAACACATTTCTTGAAAAAAGGTAGTTTTTTTTTTAAGTTAGATTATTGAAGGCAAAAAATTATACGGTCCTAGATAGTCAGGGTAACGCCCTCGTACAAAAATTTTCGAGAACTTAAAATTGAAAATTTTCATTGTTTAAATATTTTTTCTTAAGTGAGGTCGAACCCTTTTCAAAATAAAGGGTATTTTTGGAAAAATTACAAAAAGTACAAGAAGAAAAAATTATATAACATTTGTCTTATTATCGACCTAAAGCTATATATCGTTATTATCATTCTATTTTAGCAAATAATGGAAAGGTAGAACTTCGCGGCAGCTTTTTCATGGTTCTTTAACTTTGAATTGCATTTTTAATTGCTCATATGCTTAACTATAGCCTTTGGCTTTTAAATAACTTTTTAAAAATATAAGTAGTTTTATGGCTTTGGGCTTGCAATTAAAATCATAACTAAGCAAAAGTTTCAAAAACACGATTAATATAATTTTAAATGGTGTGCAGCAACATATGCAATGATTTTCTATTAAATTAATGGGGTTTAAAAATATGCAGTATACTTTAGGGAGGAGAAAGAAAGTGAAAGTATATTTCCTATTTCTTTTCATTCAATGAAGTTTTAAATAACCGAGGGCAATAAAAGAATAATAAAAAGAGCAATTTGTGTTTAAGTATAGCTAAAAGGCGAAAAAAAGAGGATTATCAAATCAATATAAAAAAAAAGTTGCTTAATCAAAGGTGTATTAAGACTTACTTTTCGATATAAAAATAAATTACTTCTAAGAAATACTTTTCTGTTATTTTAATAAACAAATTTCTTCCAAACTCCCTTTCCTTAGACACATTTTCTTTAATTTTACGCCTTAATGTACTGCTATAGTTTTCATTAGTATTTATATGCCTTATGGTAGGCTTTAGAAAATTGATGATAGATTATTTCTGTTATTATTGCCTAAACCGCTCGGTTCATTACCTTAATCAAATACTTACAATATTATAAATTATTTCAAGTGCTTAAGCCTAATTTAATAAATTTTATCGGTTGTCATTTTACGGAACCCCATGAAAATAACCAAATATTTCTTTGGCCTCCATTATGTGGCCAAATAAATGATTGATCATTTAATGATTGCGCAAACACAAATTTGTGGTCATATGTTTAATTAAGCAAATGTGAAAATTTTATAATTCTAGCAAAAAAAAAAAAGCAAATTTTACTCATTTATGAAAAAATAGCTTTTTAATGGAAAAAATTAAAATTTTTCAAAATGATTCAGGATTTTTAGAGAATTAAATTGAAATTGAAAACAGTTGGGCTTTTGTCGCATTAAAGAAAATTCTATAAATTTATTAGAATAATTTTAATGAAATACCTAAACTCCTATTAAATTCAATTTAGGATTAGCAAAAACGTTTATGATATAAAGTTTAGCAAAATATTTATAATTAGTTTTACTGATAAATGTCATTTTTGGATTGCTTTTCTATGAAAAAAATCTTGTTGGATATTATTAATATTTAATATTAGTTTTTCCTGGAAAAGTTAATGTTTTATGACAAAAAAGTTTATTATTAATTTTGTTAAGCTTTTTGAAGAAGTTCGATTTTTGTAGATTAACTACAGTAATTTTTCAGCCTCTAAGTATATTTTCTCAGTTGAAATAAGTTTCTTTCAAAAAATTTTTCTATAGAAAAAATTGTCTAAAGAAAATTTTTCTATAGAAAAAATTTGCTAAAAAAAATTTCTATAGCAAAAATTTCCTAAAGAAAATTTTTCTATAGAAAAAATTTCCTAAAGAAAATTTATCTATAGAAAAAATTTCCTAAAGAAAATTTTTCTGTAGAAAAAATTTTCTATAGAAAAAATTAAATAAAAAGAATTTTTTTATTAAGAAGTTCGTTGAGAAAATTTTTCTATACAAAAAATTTCCTAAAGAAAATTTTTCTATAGAAAAAAAATACTAAAAAAAAATTTCTATAGAAAAAATTTCCTAAAGAAAATTTTTCTATAGAAAAATATTTTCTAAAGAAAAATTTTCTACATAAAAAATTTCCTAAAGAAAATGTTTCTATAGAAAAAAATTACTAAGAAAAATTTTTCTATAAAAAAAATTTCCTAAAGGAAATTTTTCTGTAACAAAAATTTCTTAAAGAAAGTTTTTCTTTAGAAAAAAATTCCGAAGAAAAATGTTTATATAAAAAAATTCCCTAAAAAAAAATTTTCTATAGAAAAAAATTCCTAAAAAAATTTTTTTCAAAAAAAAATTTTGTATAGAAAAAATTTTCTTAAGAATATTTTTCTATAGAAAATATTTTCTTAAGAATTTACTATAGAAAAAATTTTCTTAGGAATATTTTTCTATAGAAAAAATTTTTTTAAGAAAATTGTTATAAAGTAAAAAATTTCTGAAGAAAATTTTTAGAAAAAATTTCCTAAAAAAAATTTCTATAGAAAAAAATTAGTAAAGAAAATTTTTCGTATAGAAAAAATTTTTCGTATAGAAACAATTTTTAAAGAAAATTTTTCAAAAGAAAAAATTCCCTAAAGAAAATTTTGCTATAAAAAAAATTTCCCAAAGAAAATTTTTCTATAGAAAAAATTTCGTAAAGAAAATTTTTTGTATAGAAAAAATTTTCCAAAAAAAGCATATTCTAAAGAAAAAATTTCCTAAAGAAAATTTTGCTATAAAAAAATTTGACAAAGATAATTTTTCTATTGAAAAAATTTCCCAAAGAAAATTTTCCTATAGAAAAAATTTCCCAGAGAAAATATTTCTATAGAAAAAATTTTCTTAGGAATATTTTTCTATAGAAAAAAATTTCTTAAGAAAATTGTTATAAAGAAAAAAATTTCTGAAGAAAATTTTTCTATAGAAAAAATTTCCGAAAGAAAATTTTTCTATAGAAAAAATTTCTTAAATAATATTTTCTATAGAAAAAATTTCGTAAAGAAAATTTTTCGAATAGAAAAAATTTTTCGTATAGAAAAAATATAGAAAAAATTTTTCGTATAAAAAAAATTTTCTAAAGAAAGCATTTCCTAAAGAAAATTGTGCAATAGAAAAAATTTGCTAAAGATAATTTTTCTATTGAAAAAATTTCCCAAAGAAAATTTTCCTATAGAAAAAATTTCCCAAAGAAAATATTTCTATAGAAAAAATTTTCTTAAGAATATTTTTCCATAGAAAAAATGTCCTTAAGAATATTTTTCCATAGAAAAAATGTTCTTAAGAATACTTTTCTATAGAAAATGTTTTGTTAAGTGTATTTTTCTATAGAAAAAATTTTCTTAAGAATACTTTTCTATAGAAAATATTTTGTTAAGTGTATTTTTCTATAGAAAAAATTTTCTTAAAAAAATTATTCTAAAGAAAAAATTTTCTAAAGAAAAATTTTCTATGGAAAAAATTTCACAATGAACATTTCTCTATAAAAAACAGTTCGTTAAGAAAATTTTTCATATAGAAAAAATTTTCTAAAAAAAAAAATTTCTATAAAAAAAATTTTGTTAAAACAATTTTTTAAATAGAAAAAATTTTGTTAAGAAAATTTTTCGAATAAAAAAAATTTCCATAAAAAAAATTTTCTATGGAAAAAATTTCCATAAAAAAAATTTTCTATTTAAAAAATTTTCTTAAGAAAATTTTTCTTTAGAAAAAATTTTTCTTTAGAAAACATTTCGTTAAGAAAATTGTTCGTATAGAAAAAACTTCGTTAAAAAAATTTTTCGTATAGAAAAAATTTCGTTAAGAAAATTTTTCTTTAGAAAACATTTCGGTAAGAATATTTTTCTTTAGAAAAAATTTCGTTAAGAAAATTTTTCTTTAGAAAAAATTTTGTTAAGAAAATTTTTCTTTAGAAAAAATTTCGTTAAGAAAATTTGTCTTTAGAAAAAATTTCGTTAAGAAAATTTTTCTTTAGAAAAATTTAGTTTAGAAAATTTTTCTTTAGAAAAAATTTCGTTAAGAAGATTTTTCGTGTAGAAAAAATTTCCTTAAGAAAATTTTTCGTATATAAAAAATTTCGTTAAGGATTTTTTTTATAAGATTTTTTGTTAAGCTTTTTTCAGATTGTTCCCACTGTAAAATATATTTTGTTTGTATGCCTTAAGTCTTTGTATTGAAGTCAAATTTAAACTATGCAATTAATTAAACAGCTTTCAAATTATGAATTTATTGTATGTGATTATTTTAAATATTATATAAAGCCTTCTTTTAGGCTTTTGGTTTACTTAATCAAATAAATTGTAACTTCTGTGCTAGGGAAAATTGTATAACTTGTATTAAAATTATTGATCCGATATTATGCAGGCCATTAATACCCAATTATTTGTAAATATATTTTCATAAATGCTAATAATCACTGCATATCTTATGGCAACATAACATAAAACCTGTTTTAGGTAAATAATTTAAATGTCTTTATAATGACAATTAGAAAGTTGTAGTTAATTTAGGCAAGTGTTTATTTGTGTTTAAATACCAAAAATGTTTCTTTACTTAAAACTTTTGCATATTTTTGGTATTCAAAATTTAAAGCATACTTTTAGATAAATATTTTATAAATATATTAAAACTTACTCATTTTCTGGTTTTACTTTATTCGTCAATCTATTTGTTTTAAAATTTCTTTTTACCTTAACTGAATTCTTAATATTTAACATATTTTAGGGCTTTTCTTATAAATCACACCTGCTACATTTGGCAAATTGAATTTTTGTTATTTTTTTTTTATTACAGTTTTTGTTTATTTTGCTTTTATTTAGGTAATCTTTAAAATTATATATGAACATTAACACTTCTCTTGAAAGCTCGTAAAATACCAGCAATTCCATATATTTTAATATTAAGTTGGCAATTATTAGCATTTGTTAACAAAAATAAAGCATACTTTTGGGTCATAAATTTTTTAATGATTTTCTTATTAAAATATATAGTATATTTTTTTAAAAGACAAAAAATTATTTAAAACTAGGGCATACTTTTAGGCCTAGAAATATATTTGCACAAAATTTAAAAAAAAATTGTTATACAAATTTTTATAAATTTCTTAAGATTTGTTTTATGAATTTAAATTTAATTTAAGGCTTAAAAATTTCTGAAAAATTTAGTTATGTCTTAACATATTTCTTTTAATTTTGTAGCTTATGTGTTTATATATTTTTATTGTTTAATTTTTCCTCATAACAAATTTTCATTTTCTGTAAATTTTCTTTACATTTCCTTTTTTGTTTAAAGTTTTTTGTTTTTTTGTTTTGTTTTTCTGGTAAAAATGGTTTTTAAGATTTACATTTTATTTAATCTCTATTTTTATCCTATAGATTGACTGAAAAAATGTTAAACATATTCTTTTCAATTTATGAAAACTTTTATATCTTTGCAACAAAACAAAAATGCTCAATTTATTGATTTCAGCCGAATTTAAAAATTCTAGGTATTAAAATAATGAAGCTTATGTCTACAATTTACAAAACATAGGATTCAATTTAACAGTATAAATTGAAAGTTTTCTCCGAAATTTTATACTGAAGAATTGGAAAAGAAGAAACAAATTATTTTCAAAAAAAAATTCATGAGAAATTTATTACTTTAAAACATTTTTTAAGAAAATTTGTATATGATAATTTAAATTTTGAAAAATTCTTATATTTCGACACGATTCTCCAATATTAAACATAAACTACTTTTTCTCTTTGCACCCTAAGGTAGGCAACAAACTTTTGCTTTATATTTTTCTTAAACTTGATAAGTTTTCTAAACGTATCTTTATATTAAAAGCTACACTAATCAATACTACAATCTTAGTATTGAAATGAAATACAATTTAAATCAAATTGCTTTGTATACTTTCAAGGGTTTCAAGAAAGATTTATAAAAAGTTGTCTATAAAAAAAATTTCGTTAAGAAAATTTTTCGTATAGAAAAAATTTCGTTAAGAAAATTTTTCGTATAGAAAAAATTTCGTTAAGAAAATTTTTCGTATAGAAAAAATTTCGTTAAGAAAATTTTTCGTATAGAAAAAATTTCGTTAAGAAAATTTTTCGTATAGAAAAAATTTCGTTAAGAAAATTTTTCGTATAGAAAAAATTTCGTTAAGAAAATTTTTCGTATAGAAAAAATTTCGTTAAGAAAATTTTTCGTATAGAAAAAATTTCGTTAAGAAAATTTTTCGTATAGAAAAAATTTCGTTAAGAAAATTTTTCGTATAGAAAAAATTTCGTTAAGAAAATTTTTCGTATAGAAAAAATTTCGTTAAGAAAATTTTTCGTATAGAAAAAATTTCGTTAAGAAAATTTTTCGTATAGAAAAAATTTCGTTAAGAAAATTTTTCGTATAAAAAAAATTTCGTTAAGAAAATTTTTCGTATAGAAAAAATTTCGTTAAGAAAATTTTTCGTATAGAAAAAATTTCGTTAAGAAAATTTTTCGTATAGAAAAAATTTCGTTAAGAAAATTTTTCGTATAGAAAAAATTTCGTTAAGAAAATTTTTCGTATAGAAAAAATTTCGTTAAGAAAATTTTTCGTATAGAAAAAATTTCGTTAAGAAAATTTTTCGTATAGAAAAATTTTCGTTAAGAAAATTTTTCGTATAGAAAAATTTTCGTTAAGAAAATTTTTCGTATAGAAAAAATTTCGCTAAAAAGATTCTTCTATAGAAAAAATTTCGTTAAGAAAATTTGTCTATAGAAAAAATTTCGTTAAGAAAATTTTTCTATAGAAAAAATTTCGTTAAGAAATTTTTTCTATAGAAAAAATTTCGTTAAGAAAATTTTTTTATAGAAAAAATTTTGTTAAGAAAATTTTTCTATAGAAAAAATTTCGTTAAGAAAATTTTTCTATACAAAAAATTTCGTTGAGAAAATTTTTCTATAGAAAAAATTTCGTTATGACAATTTTTCTATAGAAAATATTTTGTTAAGAAAATTTTTCTATAGAAAAAATTTCGTTAAGAAAATTTTTCTGTAGAAAAAATTTCGTTAAGAAAATTTTTTCTATGGAAAAAATTTTGTTAAGAAAATTTTTCGTATAGAAAAAATTTTGTTAAGATAATATTTTTTAAGATTATTAAATTTTTTTAATTTAACTTCTTTTAAAAAATTTAATAATTCAAATAAATTATTAATTACAGCTGCCAACCTTCAGGCTTAAGTTATTATTAATTCATGAATGAACTTGACAGGAAATTTATTTGAATATTTAATTTAAACAAACAATATCTATTTAAGTGTCCTAAAAGTATTCCCCACAATTGACAGCGACAGTTTTAATTAAATAACATAGTAGCCACTTAAAGTGAGATAGAAGAAAATATCAAATGTCTTCAAAATATATCTGAATTTAATTAGAAAGTTTCGAAACTCAAGGAATTAAAAGGTCAAATTTGATGCATACTTTAAGGAGTTTTTAAATAAGATTGTCTTTTCTATTTTAAGACGAAATTTTTATGAATTTTGAATTAAAATGAATTTTGAGTTGAAATTAATTTAAAGAACTAACAAAGGTTATTCAGTTTTCTTTACCCTTATTCTCTTAAAAGTATGCCAAGACCTTATTTCAATTCAATTATGTGTGTACGAAGTCAGTAAGAAAACATTACTTATTTTTGGTTTTTCATATATATTTTCATTTAGTTAGACAATCTTAAGACTCAAGGAATTTAAAGGAAAAAAATTGTTGCATACTTTTAGAAGTTTTTAAATAAATTCGTTTTTAATTTTACACTGAAAGTTTTACGAATTTTGAATTAAAATGAATTTAAAAATAAGCAGAGATAATTATGTTCGCTTTGCTTCATATTTAACTTCATTCGCCTGAAAGTATGCTCTTATTTCAACTCAATTAAAAGAATATTTATTTACTTTATTTTTCAATGACTTTAAACTGATTTTAATTTGTAAAATATTTCCGAATTTAATTTGATATTCTCAAATCTCTGGAAATTTAAAGAAAAAAAAAAACGATGCATACTTTCAGGAATTTTCAAAAAAAAATAATTTGATACTAAAAATTTTTGAATTTTAAATTAAATTTAATCCCAAAAACAACAGTTAACCTCCCATTATACCATCACCTTCTTTCTCCTAAATGTATGCTTAGCTCCCATTTCAATACAATTGTGTACAAAGTCATTTGAAAAAGAATAATCATTTTATTCATTTTTCTACGAATTTCAACAATTTTTGATTTGTTATGACGAATTGTATAATTATAGGAATAAATTTGTTAAGCAAATCGATTTCGGAGAAAATTTCGAAGCATACTTATAGGCATACCATTTTAATTCAAGCTATTTAATCTCACATATTTATTGAATCCTATTAAGTCATTTTAACGTGTAAATAAACTCATTAAATATGCGAAAACTATTAATTATAAAATAACATACATCCATAAATTTTAGCAACATTAATTGTGTTGTATACATTTCGATGTTCGCAAAAAATGTATATTCCAGAAAATCCCTAAAGTATACAACAAATTTTTTTTATAACTTTTATATGATCGATTCATATGAAATAGCGAGAATCTTCCCCTATATATTGTCATTATATCTTCATTCACTTTGTAGAATCTTTGACATAAGCGGATTTCTATCATTTTGATGTCATTGATCTTTATTTTTGGGCATTATTATAGACTTTTAGGTATAAGAATTGATAAAAATAACAAGTTGTCATTAAGTTTTTGGGGCACCTGTTTCAATTCTCACGTTACAAATGTCGGATAACAAAACCTGTACTACAATTTCTAATTAATTTCTTTTGTTGTGAATTTAGTTGGAAATAATGTTGATTTTAATCTTGAAAATTTTCAAAAACATTTTGCTTTATATTTAGCATAAATACGAAAATAAAAGACCTTGAAAGGCATTTAAAAGAAGTTTTTTTTCATAGTTCTTTTAAATATTAGAGGCAGACAATTCCCGGAGTTTACAATTAAGCCAATTTTAATATAAGTAACACCAAAAAGAGATTAAAAAAAATCTATATTTTTCGTTTTCAATGAGTTATAGGCACAGAATTTGAGCTTTATTAAACTTAATTTTCACTTTTTTATTAATACATACGTTAATACCTTCTAAATAATGCAACTTTAAACTTTTAAGTACTTCCGAGAGGGTTTTTATTCCATTTTCAAAAAGTGTTGCATACTTTTAGGATTCATATTTTTCTGTTATTTATTCTATTTATAGTTAAATTTTGTATTATAACAAACAAATAAGGGAGGGAAATTGATTTTAGAATAATATTTATATGCTTTTTATTTATTGCAAATTAATATTTTAATACAAATATTTATTCTTGGAACCTCTCTCAGTTTTCGAAAAATCTTTCGTTCGTTTACAGAACTCAAAATTTATCTTGCGTTTTTATTTTGTTAATATCAATATCTTAGCTTTCATTTTATTAAATTTGAAAAATGTTATGTAATGCCTATGTTAAGGAATAAACGTTTTTTTCATATTTTAAGACAGATCCGGGAAAAGCTAGTATCGAATTCCACAATTGAAGACCTTAGACATCAGCTTTATTTTCATTAAAAGAAACATAATTTAACTTAATTGTCTTTCTTATGTTTCAAGAAATTTAAAATTTCGTAGAAAATGTTGTGGCATATTTTTAGGCAGATCACAATAAACATGAGCCCATGGGCACGCAAGGGTTAATTTTAATAAAAATGTATTAAAAGTCGTTTTTGAATAATTTTTTGAATTTTCATTGAAATATCGAGCCCTTAGATTAAAATGATCGCAAGCGACAGGAAAAATATTGATCGTAAGCGACAAAAAATCTAAATTAAACAAAAACAGGAATATTTTGGTGCATAACATTTTTGTTCTTTGTCATTTAGCTACGTTCGACAAACTAATTTAATTTCTTCCAAATGGTTTAAAAGTTATGGTGCAAAGTATTGTATATGAAGTTTTTTAGTTTTACTTCAATAACTTTTAAGCTACTCGGCGGACTTTTTCGCAATATGCAGAAATTGGGCAATGGGTAGTTGAAGTTTTAGACCGATTTTTAAAAATATGCCTATTTTTAGCACAGTGGCCTCTACACTGAGCCAAAGTTGAGCACCATTGTATGTAAAACCTATTGATCCGTATAACTTTCGTAAATATAAACCTTTCGAAAAGACTTTTACGCATTCAAAAACCACTTAAGAAAATTTTTCTATCGAAAATTTTTCATCAAAGACAAATATCAAAAATATTTTTTATAGAGAAATTATCAAAAATTTTTCTTTGGAAAAATGTGTTCTTGCACATCGAATTTGTATATTTACATATCGACGCTCTATATTAAAAAAGTGTATCTACACTTTCGACCAAAATGTTTTTTTTAACGTATCTTTTTTTTAAATACTTGAATCATTATTCAAACTCCCATTATCATTATCTTCTATATGAAATTCTCAAAAACTTTTTGTAAATACCTAAAGACTTTATATAAAGTAAAGCATATATTTAGGATGAAATAAAGATGCCTAGTTTTTAGCAGATCTTGGAAAGGTAAGATTATCATTCTTTTAAAATACCTAAATTAAGCACAAGGCTTTAGATATCAAGAGCCTAATATTCAGACTTGAATTATGACATTCGATACAAATCGAAATATTTTTAATAAAATTTTACTACATATTTTCAGGGTATTATAATAGTCATACATTTGTATTGAAGTATATTTATGATTATAAATTA
Organism: Stomorhina lunata; assembly: GCA_933228675.1. Lineage (NCBI taxonomy): Eukaryota > Metazoa > Arthropoda > Insecta > Diptera > Rhiniidae > Stomorhina > Stomorhina lunata. The sequence goes on from OW121744.1 coordinate 99,810,806, forward strand.
AATGTATCTGAAAATGAAACTTATTTCAAAGCCTTGGAATTGAAACAAATAATTTTGATTTTAGCATTTTTTAAAATGAACATGAACAAACTTTCTTTGAAATATTTCAAATTTTGATTCAAATGTTAGATATATTATCACTTGATATAAAATTTCTAGAAACCTAACATTTGATCATAGTTTTTTTTTCATTTTTACAAACTTAACCATAGATTTAGAAGAAAATGTTGCATACTTTTTAGGAGATCCTGACAAAATTAAGTTTGGATGAGTTTGCTTTCACAAAATCTAAGCTAGAATTTTGGCATTTGATTCAAAACGAAATATTTCTGAAAAAAATTCAGAGAATACTTTTAGGCTGTCATATAATAATTATATCGGGTTATCCATTTCGTGGTTTTAAAAGTATAGGACTGGAATTCGACATCTGTCAAACTAAGTTGTTAAAACAAGTTTTTTTTCAGTTAAAAGTCTGACATAAACGAAGATGGATCGCTTAAGTATCACAAAAAGCACAAAAGTTATCAAAACATATTACAAAAATGGTGATTTTGTAATAGACACATATCGTGCTTTAGGAGGAGATTATGGTTTACATAATCGTAAAACTATGCAATGAAATTTTAAGAGACTAGAGCGGTTACAAATACTGTAAGGCCTGTGCATTATCGTTTCGCTCGTTCCGCTGAAATATCGGTGCTGTAAGTGAAAGTGTTGCCGAAGACCCGAATGTGTCGATTCCTCGTCGTTCTCAGGAATTAGGACTGTCTTGCGGCGCATTATTGAATAATACTACTTGGAGAATATGAGGTTTCAACAAGACGGTGCCACATGCCACACAACAGGAGCAAATATGGCTTTATTGCAGGCGACATTTTTTGGCCGCGTAATTTCTCGTTGTGACGATATCAACTGGCCGCCAAGATCATGCGATTTGACACCATTACAGTTTTTTTTGTGGGGTTATGCCAAAGACCCTGTTTATGCAGATAAACCTTTAATTTACCTCAAAAGAATCAACGCTTGCAACATTTCGCGTGGTAGTCGTGTAAATTATGTAGTGTTTCACACATAATGTCAAAGTTCAAACTTTATAATAAAAAAGAAAAATCATGGAAAAGAATATTTTATATTTATTTTATATACGTTCACTTTTGAAACCGCAAAACAGATATACTCGTAAATTAAAATAATATTATAAATTTCTATAAACCATAATTAGGTGCTTTAATTTTTAGTTAAATATTTTGAACCCCCTAAAATTATGCAACATAATTTTAATTTAAATATTACACAATTAAATATCACACATCGAGACTTTGAATCACAACCTTCTTAATGAAATATTTGAAAACTACTTGCGGTCTTTCGTTTGTTTTCAAAAAGTGAAGCATACATTGAGGATTAAAGTTATATTATGGTTAGTTTTTATGCTATTTCAGTGAAATTATAACCATCTAGTTGTATCTATCAAAAAATAATTGTAAATATTTTGAACCCCCTAAAATTATGCAATAGAATTTTCATTTGAATGTCACACACATTTAAATATCACTTATTAAGACTCTGAATTACAATCTTCTAAATGAAATATTTGAAAACTACTCGCGATTTTTCTTTCGTTTTCAACAAGTGAAGCACACATTGAGGATTAAAGTTACATTATGATTAGTTTTTTTCTCATATCATTGAAATTATTACTTTCTAGTGGCATCTATCAAATATATACTCAATTCATCATATGAAATATTTAGGTATCATATGACTTTTTGGTTCCTCAAAAGTTTTTGTAATGAAATACGTGTGTATGACAGAGTAACACGAGATATGAAAAAATGATTGATATTACAAGTAATATAAACAAAATAAAATATACTAAATTTTTAAAGCAATTATTAATACAATTTTGAACGCCAGACAGAAATTCAAAGAATAAAATATATTAAAAATTGAATTTCATATCAATTATTATGTTCTCCAATTAAATATTTCTTAAACTTCTGGAGCCAAATTACCGCATTCGATATCGATCGAAAACTAAGACTTTTTAGCAAATATTGTGAAGTATACTTTAGGGATGTTGAAAGTTACTTCGATGCAAAAAGTTTATTAAAATTTGTTATCCATTTTGATTTGTTTTTTTATTTGTCATCTTTTGGCAAATAAATAAATAAATAAACAAGTAAGAGTGGTATATTCGGCTTTGCCGAATCTTGGATACCCTTCACCAATGGTGTTGCAAAAGTACTTAATGTAATTCCAAGCAAAATTTGGTTATACTAGTATTATATGCAAAGAGTCTTTAAAATTAAGAGTCGGAAAAAGAAAAGCTTTTCGGTGGCGTCATCATCTAGAATAGTTATGCACCCAAAGGTTAGGTTGGGCAGGTGGCTGATGTCTAGGGAAGCTTCACTTGGGTTTTTAAGTGGTCCCTTTGTGAAAGATAATGATTACTAGACTACAAGTAGAGAATGCATATTTAAGCCAGCCAGTAGCTTCGAAATAAAATAGACACATATTTTACGAACATTTAATAAAGTTCGATAGACCAGATAAACCATGCAGAAAAGATGCTTCAAAATGTAGATGCCCTTACATTTGCAATAGCGATTTGATGAAGTTTAAGTATTCTGGCATGCAACCCAAAAACACAGTGCCCAGTGAGGGTTGTGCACTTTAATTCGTACGAATTGTCCAACTAGTAAAAGTTCTTGATTAGTTATGTAAAACTCTGAAGTTAGCGGACTGATTTAGGTCAAAGCTTTAACAATGATAAGCCATAAAATTATAGGGTATACACTCTTAGTTTTAGATACATACGTGAAATATATAGCTTTTGAATGGATGGATATCAGCTTTGTCGGAAAAGTTATTAAAGATTTACTTATTTATCTGAAGTTAGTTAATTAATTAAAATGAACACTTCATCATTCGAACATTCGAAAGAACAATACATCCCAAATATTATGGGATGTATTGTTCTTTCGATCTGTCCGATGGATGTTTGGAAAGTTTTGCTCTAGTTCCTTGTGCAATTTTAATGTGATTTAATTTATCAGCATTAAATCGATTCCCGGTCGGGGTTATATGGGAGATTTCACTAAATGTGAATAGAGCTCGCCCATTTTCAATATCGAACTTTTCAAGAGATCAGAAATACTTTTGTCAAATATTGTCCCTCTAGGAAGTTTATTTTAGGCGCTATCGCCCTGAATATCAATATTGTACAACGTCTTTATACTAAATGTCATCATCGTATCTTAGGCGAAGTTATAAGGGATCAATTGTCAAACGTGAACGGATTTCTCCCAATTGCAATTAAAAAATTTAAATTTTCGTTGATATGTGAGATACTTACATACATATGTAGGTTTTGAACGGATATCATGTAGTTAGCTGTATTTTTGTACTTCCTAGGAAGATTACCTATAATTTGATATATAATACATTCTCAAATGTTATCATAATGTTCAAAAGTCAGACACAAAATTAAGATTAATGCAGAGTGTCTGTCTGCTAAAATCAGATTTGTGGAGCTCCTGGATTTTACACAAAATTTTAGGATATTGGGCCACCCTGAATTTTATCATTGTCGATCAAAACACCATCGCTTAAACGCTAAATTATATCTACCACAAATTACCGAATGCATCAGGATTTAGGTAATCTCCTGCGAAGGACGCTATTAAAATTCATCAAAATAAACACCTGAGATATCGACAAAACAGGGACTCCAAAAACTTGACTACAACAGAAAAAATTACAGACAGGTAGACGGGCGGACAAACAAACAGACGGACGGACAGACAGACAAACAGACGGACGGACGGACGGACGGAGGTCGCGAAATCGATTCTCCTGCCGATTCAAAGTTGATCGGTACAGTTTGAATGGTATTCGTAATCAGATTTGTGGAGTACAGATTTTAGAAAATCCTCACACAAAGAACGATTTCAAATTTCATCACAATCGGTCCATAAACACCAGAGATATCGCTGAAACAATACTTACGAAATGTAAACAAAATTTCTTAGACACGTACTTTGGGCAATTTGCTATACATCAAATGTAGTGTTATTGCGATATCTCAATTGTTTATGGACCGCTTTTTATAAAATTTAACAACGTGCTTGGCGGGGGAATTTCCTAAAATCTGATATAAAATTTATGTAGGTCCGTGCTAAAGGAGGATGGTTTTTCCTATTTCTGCATTTCATTTTTTCAACAAACATTCTCTAATGCGAACTTTGGGCAATTTGCGATACATCAAATTCAGTGTTTTGGCGATATCTCAGTTGTTTATGAACCGATTTTGATAAAATTTTACAGAGTGCTTTGGGAAGCTATTTCCTACAATATATATATAACATATTATCACATGTACACCAGGAGTATCTTTTTTCTCTTGTTATTTAAAAGTGTGTTTCAATCAAAAATTTTAAAATTTTCGTCTAATTTTTGGTATTTTTTCGATATTTTCGGTGTTTATAAACCGATTTTAATGAAATTTAATAGCGTTCATTGCGGGAGAATTTCCTAAAATCTGATATATAATTTATGTAAGAACATCCTCCAGGGGCTTCAGAAACTTGATTTCAACAGACAGACAGACGGACAGACAGACAGACAGACAGACAGACAGACAGACAGACAGACATCGCTTAATCGATTCTCCTCCCGATTCTGAGTCGATCGGTATAATTTTTATGGGGTCTACGATCACTAATAAAAAAATTACAAACGGAATCACAAACTTATAATACCCTTTCACCTATTGGTGAAGGGTATAAAAATATAGTAAACTGTGCATCTATTAAATAATTTTGTTTATCCTTAAAGTATGCTATACAAATGTTTTGAAAATATCTAAGATTTCGATCGATATCGAATGCAGTAATTGGCCCCTGGTTTTATTTATTTTAAAAAATCTTTAAAAAATTAAAGCATACTTATAGGAGTTCCTATAAGCAATTTTAGATTTAAACTATTGCAAGCATGAGAGGTATCAAATCGTCTTCAATACTTATACAAATCTCTGAAAAAGTGGTCATATTTTAAATCAAACCTGATGAATTATTGGTTTGTTTTCAAAAAATTAAGCATAATTTAAGGAGTTAATGATTTTTTTTTGAATTATTTAAAAAGTATTAGTAATATAACAAATTTTAAAGAAAAGAAAAATTATATTTTATATTCATTGCATATCTCTTTGAAATAATGTTCATTACTTATGTGTTATTTAACGTTAAAAAATATATAGCATACATTTAGTAAATAAATTATGATTTTCAACAGAACTGCTGTACGAAACAGAATATTGCAACAAAATATTTTGTTCTTTAAAGTTTCAAACTAGATTGAGTTGTTAAATGAGTACCGAATATATATCATTCATTTCCCAAAATGTAAAGTATACATTAAGGAGTATGTTATTATTTTTCCTAGAAGCACTGAGAGTTTTGAAAAAGTTGCAAGCTAAATTAAAGTGTTCATTGAGCAAAAACAACATGTTTGAGTTTAATTTACAAAAAATGAAGCATAAGCTTGAGGATTTCTTATATATTTCCAAGAAAGACATTATTTCTATTTTAGCTGACATTTTTTGTATATTCCATGAATAAAAACTAAAGCATACATTATGGTGCAAATTTTAAAATTTGAAATAATTTGAATTTTCTTAAGATTTATATACCTCTTAAGGATTTTTGGCGTATTAAGATACATTTTATTAATTTTAGTAGAAATCAATCTTATTCCAAATTTAATGTCTTACTCAAAATTTGGTTAAACATTTTTAGAACTATGACTTTTTATTTTAAAACAAATTAATCTAGTTAAATCGACCCAGAAGAAGATTTGGATAATAACAGAATATTCCATTTAATATTTGTATGTATGTATTGCAAACACAAACAAACGTGAAGGGTATAAAAAAGCATTTTAAACTAAGAAAAATAGCATATGTTTAGGTGTTATTGTTTTTCTGAGAAGCATTTATTTTAATGGCCAAGCGATTTATTTTATATTGAAGCATGTATTTATGGTTTTAATTTGAAGCATGTATTTAGGGTAACGTAACTTTTTTTAAAAGAGTTTTTTTTTAATTTTAGTATAAGTAAACTTAACGCCTTTAAACAGCTGTTGAAGAATTGATGCCAAATTTTTTCGTTAAAGAATTTCACTGTTTGCTGATAATATAAAATTGAAGTATACTTTCAGGGGTACATTTACGAGTCAATATATATTTTGGATGAAGTAAATAGAAAGAAATAAATTACAATTATATATTTATTTACTCTTTAAAAAAAAAATCATAGCATACGTATAGGAGGCAATGATTCAAGTTTTATAAAAATACTCCATTTCTATTAAATTGATCGCCAAATTAATCAAAATCGTAGCATACGTTTAGGAGGCAATGATTTAAGTTATATAAAAATGCTAAATGTCTATTTAAGTGGCAACAATTTTAATACAAAAAAAAAAACCTGTTGAAAAGTATCAAAAACTATTTCTTGAATAAATAAATACTCATAGGTTTTTTACTAATTCTGAGGTATATATTTACCAAATTCACTAAATCTGTGGCATACATTTAGGAGAAAGTGAATATTATTTTAACTTTTTCATTCCTAAAACCTCTTTCACTTGTTGAACCTAATACGCTTGGAAAAAGCATTTAAAATTATTTAGATTCTGAAATTCACCAAATAAAAGGTATACATTTAGGAGGAAATAGTTAAATATTTTAACTGTTTTTTAAACCAAATCCAATTGTTAGTCTTCAAATGCTTTTGAATAGTTTTTAAAATAATTTGGATTTTAAAAAATTTATAACATTTATTTGCAAACTGAACTTAAATTTGGAAGTTATCAAAAAATTGACATATATTTAGTAATAAACTTATAATCTTTTAGAGAATATATTTTCATTGCAATAAATATTTTTTGATGGTTTAAAATTTCGTATACAAAATTTGTATTATTTGATAAACAAAATTTTTATATTTTATAAAATTTCATAGGTATGCAAAATGTTTATAATTAGCCTAACTTGGCTTTTCCTTGTACATCTAAAGAAAAGAATTTTTAAGAAAATCTTGTTGCATACTTATAGGAGCTTCTTATGTTTTAGGTTTTTTAAGAATCTTATGAAAAAATGGAATCGTTAGAAGAAAACCGTGGACGATTTAAGTTTCCATGAAATCTGTTAAGAATATTTTGTTGCCTACTTTAAGGATGTTTGCTATAATTTATATTTTTCTTTTTGTTTTTACTTCTTTTTTAAGCAACTTTAGAGACAAATGGAATCATTAGAAGCACACTATAGACTGGCAAAGTTTTTAAGTTCAAGAAACAAATTTTTTGTTAATAATAGAATTTTGTACTATAATTTTGGCTGAGTGGTGGAAGAAAACACAATTTGTTAGACACCAAAATTAAAAATTTTCAAAAATTGCTTATTTTTATTGGAAATTTTTCAAAAATTTCTTATTTATATAGAAAAGCTTTCAAATATTTCTTATTTTTATAGGAAATTTTTCAAAAATTTCTTATTTTTATAGGACATTTTTCAAAAATGTCTTATTTTTTAAGGAAATTTTTGAAAAATTTCTTATTTTTTTAGAAAATTTTTCAAAAATTTCGTATTTTTATAGGAAAATTTTCAAAAATTTCTTATTTTTATAGGAGATTTTAAAAAATTTCTTATTTTTATAGGAAATTTTTCAAAAATTTCTTATTTTTTAAGGAAATTTTTCAAATTTTTTTTTTTTTTTGTTAGGAAATTTTTCTAAAATTTCTTATTTTATAGGAAATTTTCAAAAATTGCTTATTTTTATAGGAGATTTTAAAAAAATTTCTTATTTTTATAGGAATATTTTTAAAAATTTCTTATTTTTTAAGGAAATTTTTCAAAAATTTCTTATTTTTATAGGAAAATTTTCAAAAATTTCTTATTTTTATAGAAGATTTTTCAAAAATTTCTTATTTTTATAGGAAATTTTTCAAAAAATTCTTATGTTTTAAGGAAACTTTTCAAAAATTTCTTATTTTTTTAGGAAATTTTTCAAAAATTTCTTATTTTTATAGGAAAATTTTCAATAATTTCTGATTATTATAGGAAATTTTTCAAAAATGTCTTATTTTTATAGGAAACTTTACAAAGATTTCTTATTTGTATAGGAAATCATTAAAAAATTTCTTATTTTTTTACGAAATTTTTCAAAATTTTCTAATTTTTAAAGAAAATTTTTCAAAAATTTCTTATATTTATAGGAAATTTTTCAAAAATTTCTTATTTTTATAGGAAATTTTTCAAAAAATTCTTATTTGTTTTTGAAATTTTTAAAAATTTCTTATTATTATAAAAAATTTTTCAAAAATTTCTGATTTTTAAAGAAAATTTTTTAAAACTACTTATTTTTATAATAAATTTTTCAAAATTTTTATATTTTTATATGAAATTTTTCAAAAATTTATTATTTTTATAAGAAATTTTTCAAAAATTTCTTATTTTTATAGAAAATTTTTTAAAAATTTCTTATTTTGATAGGAATGTTTTCAAAAATTTCTTATTTTTATTCAAAATTTTTCAAAAATTTCTTATTTTTATTCAAAATTTTTCAAAAATTTCTTATTTTTATAGGAAATTTTTTAAAAATTTCTTATTTTTATAGAAAATGTTTAAAAAAATCTTGTTTTTATACGAAATTGTTCAAAATGGGGAATATGCACAAAAAGTCGATTCCTGCCGTTATTACGAAAATAGAAAGGGCATACATTTAGGGGTTTCTAAAAAAATAGCTTTGCTTTAAATTAGTCAAGTGCGTTTAGAATTATTTTAATTATTCTTTAGTTAAATTAATCTAATATTTATTTGCGATTTAAGTGTTGTTTGGAAAAGAACTCACATTGAGTATCGATTTTTTGGTACAATTTCAAGGTTTTGCAAATAACTTGAAAAAACTTAAATAAAAAAGTGCCTCTAATTAACACTAATGAACTTTTTGAGTTGTTGCAAATTTAAAATAAAAAATTTATTTTAACTTCGTTTAAACAAATTGAAAAAAATTATATTTAAAACATATTTTTAACACTTCCATACAAAACAGTATAACATTTTTTTTTCGTTTTCAAATACTAATTGCTGCCATTTTTATATATTTTTTCTAAAGCATACTTTTAGGTTTTGTTTTGTTAAATTATTTCATTCAATTTTTTTCCTTTGTTATTTGATTACTACAATTTATTATGTTTTTTTTTAGCAAGCAACTAAAACTTTTTTATGGATCTTTTTTTTATCATTCACATTTTTGGTTTGTCGTTGCTTAAAACAAAGCATACTTTAGGGAGTTGTTTTTAAATTTTCTATTATAGGTTAGCATTTGTAGTTGCTTAATGATTTTTTATTTAAATTTCTTGAGGTTTTTTGGATAGAATTTCATTAATTTTTGTTGTAATAAAAACTTGATAAATATTGGAAATTTTTTAAATATACATAAGCATATAAGCATACTTTTAGGGAAATTAGTATTATTATATTTTGTTGATTTTTTTGATTCAAAGAAACACTTGTCTGATATCAGGTTACATTTATAAATAAGTTTTAAATTTCCTTTTGTTTAACAAATATTTTCTGGTATGTTTTTAAAAGCATACTGTAGGGATTTGACATAAAAAACTTTTTAAGCATACTTTTAGGGCTTTAATTTAAATTATTTCTGTTGGTAAAATATTCATTTTATCAGCAACATTTCACTACTTTTCTTTATTTATATAAATCTTTTAACATTACACTAATTTTTCTTATCACTTAAGAATTTTTGAAAAATAATTTTTTCTTTATTATAATTTCATTTTCTATAATCTCCATTATATTTTTTTTTGCATATCATTTATTAATCACCATTGTATTCTAATAATCTTCAAAAGTAAGTATTATCCTTTTGTATTTGAAAAACGTTAGGAATTTCCATTTATTTTAACGCACGTCCTCCAATCTGCGTCTATTACTGCGAAACACCGGTTTGTAACTGAATTTTCCCATTCAAGACAAACGATTTGAAACCTTCAAACAAAAACTTACATTTTCATGTATAACAATTTCACAAGGAAAAACTGGTCGAATGAACAGCTGTTCATGTTATGTTGAGTGATTGCCTCAACAAAGGGGGCATAACTGTTATACACAAGGGAAAGTTATATGCTAACTATTTCAGTAAATAAAAGCCACACAAAATTGTTTGTATAACAGTTTCGTTTTTGTCCTGGAGAAGCGCATGTTTGTCACACATTTTCATGAATGATGCAAACACTTGTTGAGTTTAAAAGCAAACAAAAAGGGGGAAAATGTGTTTGATTGTTACCAAAAGGGAAATTTTGTATAACAGTTAAAGATAAAGAGGAACTGTATAACACTTGTATACAAAATTATTAGGGCAGGACAAGTAACTTAGGCAAAAAAACACAAAGACATTAACACTAAGTCAAAGGGTAAAACTAGATTTAGAAACAAACTAAAATATGGTCACAAAAAAACAAAATTTTCAAAAATTTCTAATTTTTATAGAAAAATTTTCAAAGATTTCTTATTTTTATAGAAATTTCCAAAAATGTCTTATTTTTATAGGAAGTTTTCAAAAAATTCATATTTTTATAGGAAATTTTTCAAAAATTTATATTTTTATAGAAAATTTGTCAATTTTTTGTTTTTATAGGAATTTTTTCAAAAATTTCTTATTTTTATAGGAAATTTTTCAAAAATTTCCTATTTTATAGGAATTTTTTTCAAAAATTTCCTATTTTTAAAGGAAATTTTTTAAAAATTTCCTATTTTTATAGGAAATTTTTCAAAAACTTCCTATTTTTATAGGAAATTTTTCAAAAATTTCCTATTTTTATAGGAAATTTTTCAAAAATTACCTATTTTTATAGGAAATTTTTCAAAAATTTCCTATTTTTATAGGAAATTTTTCAAAAATTTTATATTTTTATAGGAAATTTTTCAAAAATTTTATATTTTTATAGGAAATTTTTATAGGAAATTTTTCAAAAATATATATTTTTATAGGAAATTTGTCAATTTTTTCAAAAATTTCATATTTTTAAAACATATTTTTCAAAAATTTTTATAGAAAATTTTCAAAAGTTTCTTATTTAAATAGGAAATTTTTAGACAAATCCTTTTTTATTGAAAATTTTTCAAAAACTTCTAATTTTTTATAGGAAATTCTCCTATTTTTTTTTTTAATTTTTGAAAAACTTATTGTTTCTATAGAAAATTTTTCAAAAATTCCTTATTTTTATAGGAAATTTTTCAAAAATTCGAAATTTTTTAAAAATTTCATATTTTTATAGGAAATTTTTGAAAAATTTCCAATTTTTATAAGAAGTTTTTCTTAAATTTCCTGTTTTTATGGAAAATTTTTCAAAAATTTCAAATTTTAAAGGAAATTTTTCAAAAATTTCCTATTCGAAATTTTTCAAAAATTTCCTGTTTTTATAGGAAATTTTTGAACAATTTCCAATTTTTATAAGAAATTTTTCAAAAATTTCCTGTTTCTATAGGAAATTTTTCAAAGATTTCCTATTTTTATAGAAAATTTTTCAAAAACTTCATATTTTTACAAGAAATTTTTCAAAAATTTCCTATTTTTATAGGAAATTTTTCAAAAATTTCCTATTTTTATAGGAAATTTTTCAAAAATTTCCTATTTTGACAGGATATTTTTCAAAAATTTCCTATTTTTATAGGAATTTTTTCAAAAATTTTCTATTTTTATAGGAAATTTTTCAAAAATTTCCTATTTTTATAGGAAATTTTTCAAAAATTTCCTATTTTTACAGGATATTTTTCAAAAATTTCCTATTTTTATAGGAAATTTTTCAAAAATTTCCTATTTTTATAGGAAATTATAGGATTTTTTTCAAAAATTTTCTATTTTTATAGGAATGTTTTCAAAAATTTTCTATTTTTATAGGAATTTTTTTCAAAAATTTCCTATTTTTTTAGGAAATTTTTCAAAAATTTCCTATTTTTTTAAGGAAATTTTTCAAAAATTTCCTATTTTTTTTTAGGAAATTTTTCCAAAAATTTCCTAATTTTTAGGAAATTTTTCAAAAATTTCCTATTTTTTAAGAAATTTTTAAAAAATATCCTATTTTTTTTTAGGAAATTTTTCAAAAATTTCCTATTTTTTTTAAGAAATTTTTCAAAAATTTTCTATTTTTTTTGGAAATTTTTCAAAAATTTCCTATTTTTAGAGGAAATTTTTCAAAAATTTCCTATTTTTATAGGAAATTTTTTAAAAATTTCCTATTTTTAAAAGAAATTTTTCAAAAATTTACTATTCTCATAGGAAATTTTATTCAAAAATTTCGTATTTTTTTTAGGAAATTTTTCAAAAATTTCTTATTTTTAAGGAAAACTTTCAAAATTTTTTTATTTCTATAGCAAATTTTTCAAAAATTCCTTATTTGCTTTTATTTTATAAGAAAAATTGTTATGTTATAAGAAGAATCAAACATTTCTATTCTTAAGAAATTTTTCAAAAATTTCTTTTTTTTCCAGAAATTTTTCAAAATTTTTTTAAAATTTCTTAATTTTTAAGGAAATTTTTCAAAGATTTTTTACTTTCAAAAATTTTTTATAGCAAATTTTTCAAAAATTGTTTATTTTTAAATGATTTTTTTTTTAAATTTCATATTTTATAGGAAATCTTTCAAACATTTGTTTGTTTTATTTTTATATATTTATTTTGTTTTTTTTTTTAATTTCTTATTTTTATAAGAAATTTTTCAAGAATTTCTTATTTGTATTAGAAAATTTTTAAAAAAATTTTATTTTTGTAAAAAAATTTTCAAACAATTTCTTATTTCTGTAGGAAATTTTTTTTTAATTTTTTATTTTTATAGGAAATTTTTCAAAAATTTCTTATTTCTTGAGGAAATTTTTCAAAAATTCTTTATTTTAATGGGAAATTTTTGAAAATTTTTTTATTTTTATAGGATATTTTTCAAAAATTTCTTATTTTTATAGGAAATTTTTCAAAAAATTCTTAATTTTGTAGTTATATTTTTTTAGTTAATTGTGTTTAATTCTACATTTTAGTCTTAGACTAAGTCTTGATACTGTTTGTCCACAGTTAATTAAAATAGTTCCTCAAAGTTCTTATTTCTCTAGAAAACTTCAAACTTTTGTCAGTGTTACTGTCAAAGGTCACGCATATGTCAAAAATCTTAATTCAAGACATTTTATTTATTGTAATGTCTATTTTGCTTTTCTTTTTAGATTTTTATTATAAATAATCGCTTTTAGACACACACATGTAACACAAGTACATACACTTATCTCTATTTTTCATTAAGTTATTCATGTTGGCAGATCATAAAAGTTTTATAAAATTTACTTTCTTGGTCTTTGTTTATTAAACCCTTAAATTGTCTTCTCTTGAGATTTTTATGTCTCTTTTTGGTCAATAAACCTTAACTACATTTTCTTAAATGAATAATATTAATATTTCTTGCTTTAGCACTTGCATTATGTGGTCATGCACATGCATGTCTGTTGGAAAGACAAAGAACTAAGTTTAATTCTTTGTAAAATGGCTGATGTAGCAATTGATGGGGTTTTGGACATTAATAAAAATGACATTTATTTGACAAAATGAAAAATAAAAAAATCATATTTTTTTCAAAATTTATGGTTTTCTTTAATCCAAAATTAAGGAAAAATTTTAAATTTTCAGAACTTTTTTTGTGATAAAAAAAGTATAATCCTTTGGTTTAAAAATATTAATTTTCCTATTAAAAACCAATTTCAAATGGCCCATAAAATAACTCTTTATTGCGTATTTGTATTTATTGGTTAAAAGTAAGTTTTTTTTCGTTATATAAATATTTTTTTTAAATCCATAAATCTTTTCTTTTACTTCTTTACACTAAATCAAAGAAACAACTTTACACATTTGATTTGAATACTTTTGTCAAACATTTAACTTTTGGGTGATAAATTTAAGTTGGAAAAGTAAATCCTTTAAGAAATATTACTCTTAGAAAATAAGTATTTTTATTGCTAAAGGGTAACGCACAAAGAGGATTTAAAATTAGTATAGTAATATTTTAAGGAAAAGTTGACGATAGGAAGTCGTAACTATAGAAAAGTTGACGATAGGATGACTTAACTGTAGAAAAGTTGACGAAAGGACAACTTTACTATAGAAAAGTTGACAACAAGAAGACTTTACTATAGAAAAGTTGACAATAGGAAGACTTTACTATAGAAAAGTTGACAATAGGAAGACTTTACTATAGAAAAGTTGACAATACGAAGACTTTACTATAAAAAAGTTGACAATACGAAGACTTTACTATAGAAAAGTTGACGATAGGAAGACTTTACTATAGAAAAGTTGACGATAGGAAGACTTTATTATAGAAAAGTTGACGATAGGAAGACTTTACTATAGAAAAGTTGAAGATAGGAAGGCATTTCTATAGAAAAGTTGACGATAGGAAGACATTTCTATAGAAAAGTTTGCGATAGGAAGACTTTACTATAGAAAAGTTGATGATAGGAAGACTTTACTATAGAAAAGTTGACAATACAAAGACTTTACTATAAAAAAGTTGACAATACGAAGACTTTACTATAGAAAAGTTGACGATAGGAAGACTTTACTATAGAAAAGTTGACGATAGGAAGACTTTATTATAGAAAAGTTGACGATAGGAAGACTTTACTATAGAAAAGTTGAAGATAGGAAGGTATTTCTATAGAAAAGTTGACGATAGGAAGACATTTCTATAGAAAAGTTTGCGATAGGAAGACTTTACCATAGAAAAGTTGATGATAGGAAGACTTTACTATAGAAAAGTTGACAATACGAAGACTTTACTATAAAAAAGTTGACAATACGAAGACTTTACTATAGAAAAGTTGACGATAGGAAGACTTTACTATAGAAAAGTTGACGATAGGAAGACTTTACTATAGAAAAGTTGACGATAGGAAGACTTTACTATAGAAAAGCTGAAGATAGGAAGATATTTCTATAGAAAAGTTGACGACAGGAAGACATTTCTATAGAAAAGTTGGCGATAGGAAGACTTTACTATAGAAAAGTTGATGATAGGAAGACACTTGTATAGAAAAGTTGACGATAGGAAGACCTTACTATAGAAAAGTTGACGATAGGAAGACTTTACAATAGAAAAAATTACGATAGGAAGACTTTATTATAAAAAGCGATAGTAAGACGATAGTAAGACTTTACTACAGAAAAGTTGAAAATAGGAAGACTTTACTATAGAAAAGTTGTCGATACGCAGACTTTACTATAGAAAAGTGGACAATAGGAAGACTTTACTATAGAAAAGTTGATGATAGGAAGACTTTACTATAGAAAAGTTGACGATAGGAAGACTTTACTATAGAAAAGATGACGACAGAAAGACTTTACTATAGAAAGGTTGACGATAGGAAGACTTTACTATAGAAAAGTTGACGATAGGAACTCTTTACTATAGAAAAGTTGACGGTAGAAAGATTTTACTATATAAAAGTTGACGATAGGAAGATTTTACTATAGAAAAGTTGACGATAGAAAGACTTTCCTATAGAAAAGTTGACGATAGGAAGACTTTACTATAGAAAAGTTGACGATAGGCAGACTTTACTATAGAAAAGTTGACGATAGGCAGACTTTACTATAGAAAAGTTGACGATAGGAAGACTTTACTATAGAAAAGTTGACGATAGGAAGACTTTACTATAGAAAGGTTGACGATAGGAAGACTTTACTATAGAAAAGTTGACGATAGGAAGACTTTACTATAGAAAAGTTGACGATAGGAAGACTTTACTATAGAAAAGTTGACGATAGGAAGACTTTACTATAGAAAAGTTGACGATAGGAAGACTTTACTATAGAAAAGTTGACGATAGGAAGACTTTACTACAGAAAAGTTAACGATAGGAAGATTTAACTATAGAAAAGTTGATAATAGAAAGACTTTACTATAGAAAAGTTGACGATAAGAAGACTTTACTGAAGAAAAGTTGACAATAGGAAGACTTTACTATAGAAAGCCTGACGATAGGAAGACTTTACTGAAGAAAAGTTGACAATAGAAAGATTTTACTATAGAAAAGTTGACGATACGAAGAGACTTCTAAAGAAAAGTTGACGATTGGAAGAGACTTCTAAAGAGAAGATGACGACAAGTAGATATTTTTAAAGAACGATAGGAAGTTTTATCTAGAGAAATGTTGACAATAGCAATTCTTTTCTATAAAAAATTTGATCATAGCAAATTTTTTTAAAGAAAAGTTGACGATAGCAAGTTTTTTCTATAGGAAAGTTGACGGTAGCATGATCTTTCTATAGAAAAGTTGACAAGAGAAAGTTTCTTCTACAGAAAAGTTGGCGATAGGAAGTTTTTTCAACACAAAAGTTGAGTAAAGGAGTTTTATTCTACAGAAAAGTTGACGCTAGCATGTCTTTTCTATAAAAAAAGTTTATGATGGGAAGGTTTTTATGTAGAAAAGTTTACAATTAGAATTTGTTTTCTTTAGAAAATGTGACGATAGTAAGTTTTTTCTATGGATAAGTTGACGAAAGGAAATTTTTTCTATAGAAAGTTGATGATAGGAAGATTTTTCTATAGAAAAGTTGACGATAGGAAGTTTTTTTCTATAGAAAAGTTGATGTTAGTAAGTTTTTCTTTTAGAAAAGTTGAGGATAGGAAGTATTTCTTATAGAAAAGATGACGATTGGAAGTTTTTTATATAGAAAAGTTGAAGATTGTAAGTTTTTTCTATAGAAAATCTGACTATATTCTCACTAAATTTAAAGTTTTTGAAAACACTAAAAACGTCTTGGCTTGCACTTTTCATTTTACTTTCGATTAACCTAAAGTTGTCTTGAAATATGGAATGAAACTGAAATTTGTGTAAATACATTTTATTGTACCAAAATCAAGCCAATAAATTCATCAAGTTCATGTGTATTTGACAAATATTTATATAGACTTCAAAAAGATACATATTTGTATTGATTTGATTTTTTGTCATATTCATATTTATGTAGGTCTTAAGTATTTTTAGAAAAATATTTTTAGTTTGTCAGAAAGGACGTAACATAAATCGATTAGCTTTGGTTCCACGGATCAGGAACAAATGGATAGAAAAGGGAAGCAATCTTGATATCATACATTCTAAAAAGTTTAAAGTAGGTAGACTATTCTATAGAAAAGTTGACTACAAAAACCCATTTTTATAGAAATGTTGACCACAGAACGAGATTTCTATTGAAAAGCGGAAGACATGTTTTCTATAGATAAGCTTTTCAGTGCTAATCGATAATCTAAGTTTTAGTATTTAATTCTGTCTATATCCCATTTCATGTCTTAGTCTATGACTTACCCTATGTCTAGGTAAATGTCTTGTCTTAGCTACATATATTTTTGGATATGTTTTGATCTTGGTTTTTTTCTGAGTATATGTATTTAAATTTGTTTTGTTTCATATCCAAGCGATTGTCTGCACATTTTCTTTCATTTTATATATTTAGAATATTTATGTACTTTTCTAATTCATTTTAATAAATTATTTAGTGAACATCCACTTCGTTAAGAACTTAACGCCAAAACTTTTACAAGTCTTCTTTTATATTCTGTCTTGAGTCGAGTGTGTGGTATATGAAAAAGTTGTTCAAAATACAAATAAATATCAAACAAATCAAAATAAAAAAGGAAAAAAAAAACCTAAGCTAATATTTAAAAACTTAACCCCCTTCGTTTATACAGACACCCACACGTTGAACTTATTCCCTGCAGTTCTTTCGCTTCAGCCACCCAAAAAGGAGAGACTTTAATCCCATAGTGATAGAAATGTATGCCTATCGTCAACTTTTTACAGAAATGTCTTCCCATCGTCAACAATTCTATAGAAATATTATCCTGTCGTCAAATTTTCTATAGAAATATCTTCCTATAGTCAACTTTTCTATAGAAATATCTTCCTGTCGTCAACTCTTCTATTGAAATTTCTTAATATCGTCAACTTTTCTATAGAAATGCCCCAATTGTCAACTTTTCTATAGAAATGCCTCTTCGTCAACTTTCTATATCGTAAACTTTTATATAGAAATTGGTCCTATCGTCAACTTTTCTAAAGAAATGCCTCCTATCGTCAACCTTTCTATAGAAATGCCTCCTATCGTCAACTTTTCTATAGAAATGCCTCCTATCGTAAACTTTTCTATAGAAATTGGTCCTATCGTCAACTTTTATATAAAAAAGTCTTCCTATCATCAACTTTCCTATAGTAAAGTCTTCCTATCGTCAACTTTTTTATGGTAAAGTCTTCCTATCGTCAACTTTTCTATAGTAAAGTACTCCTATCATCAACTATTCTAAAGTAAAGTCTTCCTAACGTAAACTTTTCTATAGTAAAGTCTTCCTATCGTAAACTTTTCTATAGTAAAGTCTTCCTATCGTCAACTTTTCTATAGTAAAGTCTTCCTATCGTCAACTTTTCTATAGTAAAGTCTTCCTATTGTCAACTTTTCTATAGTAAAGTCTTCCTATCGTCAACTTTTCTATAGTAAAGTCTTCCTATCGTCGACTTTTCTGTAGTAAAGTTTTCCTATCGTCGACTTTTCTTTAGTAAAGTCTTTCTATCGTCGACTTTTCTATAGTAAAGTCTTCCTATCGTCGACTTTTCTATAGTAAAGTCTTCCTATCGTCGACTTTTCTATAGTAAAGTCTTCCTATCGTCGAGCTTTCTATGGTAAAGTCTTCCTATCGTCGACTTTTCTACAGTAAAGTCTTCCTATCGTCGACTTTTCTATAGTAAAGTCTTCCTATCGTCGACTTTTCTATAGTAAAGTCTTCCTATCGTCGAGCTTTCTATGGTAAAGTCTTCCTATCGTCGACTTTTCTATAGTAAAGTCTTCCTATCGTCGACTTTTCTATAGTAAAGTCTTCCAATCGTCGACTTTTCTATAGTAAAGTCTTCCTATCGTCGACTTTTCTATAGTAAAGTCTTCCTATCGTCGACTTTTCTATAGTAAAGTCTTCCTATCGTTGACTTTTCTATAGTAAAGTTTTCCTATTGTCGACTTTTCTATAGTAAAGTCTTCCTATTGTCGACTTTTCTATAGTAAAGTCTTCCTATCGTCGACTTTTCTATAGTAAAGTCTTCCTATCGTCGACTTTTCTATAGTAAAGTCTTCCCATCTTCGACTATTATATAGTAAAGTCTTCCTATTGTCGACTTTTCTATAGTTAAGCCTTCCTATCGTCGACTCTTCTATAGTAAAGTCTTCCTATCGTCAACTTTTCTATAGTAAAGTCTTCCTATCGTCGACTTTTCTATCGTAAAGTCTTCCTATCGTCGACTTTTCTATAGTAAAGTCTTCCTATCGTCGACTATTATATAGTAAAGTCTTCCTATTGTCGACTTTTCTATAGTAAAGCCTTCCTATCGTCGACTCTTCTATAGTAAAGTCTTCCTATCGTCAACTTTTCTATAGTAAAGTCTTCCTATCGTCGACTTTTCTATAGTAAAGTCTTCCTAGCGTCAATTTTTCTATAGTAAAGTCTTCCTATTGTCAACTTTTCTATAGTAAAGTCTTCCCATCGTCAATTTTTCTATAGTAAAATCTTCCTATCCTTAACTCTTTCATAGTAAAGTCTTCCTATCGTCAACTTTTCTATAGTAAAGTCTTATTGTCGTCAGCTTTTGTATAGTAAAGTCATTCTATCTTCAACTTTTCTATAGTAAAGTCTTCCTTTGTCAAATTTTCTATAGTAAAGTCTTCCTATCGTCAACTTTTCTATAGTGAAAACTTCCTATCGTCCACTTTTCTATAGTTAAGTTTTCCTGTCATCAGCATTTCTATAGAAATGTTTTCCTGTCGTCAACTTTTGTAATAAATAAATTTCTATGGTCAGCTTTTCTCATTTATGACATATACTGGAGGCATTGCTACACAAAACGAACTACTGGGTCAATATATGGAGAGAAGATTTGTATTGTATAAAGTAATAGAAATTTCATTCATTCTAGATGCGGAGGCTTTTCTCTGTTCGTTCGCTTTAATTTACTTTATGGCAAGTTTCGGCAAAGGGATAAAATCTTTAACAAACCAGCAATTCAGACTTAACAAGTAAATGTTTATTTTGCGTGTTAAGCATATTAAAGAGTTTTTATACAACATTTTTATTTTTATTTTTGTATTTCAAAAGATGAATAAATAAATATGTATTTATTTAGATTGTTTTCATCGTGGGTTTTTTTTTTGCTTGTTAATAAATAATAATTTGGTTTTATTGTAAGATTTAATGTGAAATGGGATGATTCCCTTTGAAAGAAATATAAAGTTTCTTAAGTGTTTAGACATTGAAACGGCAATTATAAAAGGATAATGCAGTTTTTCCTTTCAATACTTTAAGAATAAGTCATTTTCTTTATTTTTCATATAAATTGTTTAAACAAAAGCTTTGCTTCCTATTACTTAAAAGATTACTTGGTATTACTTAAGCTGAAATAAATTTCAAGGAAATGCCAAATACTCTTTTTTTGTTAAGATCTTGAATTCTACTGAAACTGTTTTTCCTTATTTAAATTTTTTTTGAAATTTTTCCTTTTGTCTTTAGTTTTAATTTAATTTCCTTGTCTTAATGAGGAAAAACTCAATCATCTCAATTGTTTTGTAATCCCTTTTGGTAAAATGTTATTTACCACTAAATTTCTTAAGCCGGATAACTTAATTTTTTCTTTATGTCTTTGTCCAATAAAGTTTTTGTTTTTAATCTCAATGATTTATATTGTAGTTAATTGTATTTTTAATGATTCTCAATTTTATTGAGAAAATAAAGAATTTTTAGTTTTAATGATTAAAATGTTTCTATAGAAAACTCTTCCTAGCGTCAACTTTTCAATAGAAAATTATTCTTAGCGTCAACTTTTCTACAGAAAACTCTTCCTAGCGTCAAATTTTCTATAAAAAACTTTTCCTAGCGTCAACTTTTCTATAGAAAGCTCTTCCTTTTGTCAACTTCTACATAGAAATATTTTCCTATCGTCAAATTTTCTACAGACATATCTTTCTATCGCTAATTTTTCTATAGAAATGTCCTCCTATCGTCAACTTTTCAATAGAAATGTATTTCTATCGTCAACTTTTCTATAGATATATTTTCCAATTGTCAACTTTACTCTAAAAATTCTTCCTATCGTCAACATCTCTATAGAAATATCTTTCTATCGCCAATTTTCAATAGAAATGTCTTCATTTCTATAGAAAACTCTTCCTAGCGTCAACTTGTCTATAGAAAATTCTTCCTAGCGTCAACATTTCTATAAAAAAAACTCTTCCTAGCGTGAACTTTTCTATAGAAAACTCTTCGCAGCGTCAACTTTTCCATAGAAAAGTCTTCGTAGCGTCATCTTTTCTATAGAAAAGTCTTCCTAGCGTCAACTTTTCTATAGAAAAGTCTTCCTAGCGTCAACTTTTCTGTAGAAAAGTCTTCCTAGCGTCAACTTTTCTATAGAAAAGTCTTCCTAGCGTCAACTTTTCTATAGAAAAGTCTTCCTAGCGTCAACTTTTCTATTAAAAAGTCTTCCTAGCGTCAACTTTTCAACAGCAATGTTTCTCTTTTGTCAACTTTTCTATAGAAATGCCATCTATCGTCAACTTTGCTTAAGCAAAGTCTTCATATTGTCAACTTTTCTATAGAAATGTCTTCCTATCGTCAACTTTTCTATAGAAATGTCTTCCTGTCGTCAACTTTTCTATAGAAATGTCTTCCTATCGTCAACTTTTCTATAGAAATGTCTTCCTATCGTCAACTTTTCTATAGAAATGTCTTCCTGTCGTCAACTTTTCTATAGAAATGTCTTCCTATCGTCAACTTTTCTATAGAAATGTCTTCCTATCGTCAACTTTTCTATAGAAATGTCTTCCTATCGTCAACTTTTCTATAGAAATGTCTTCCTGTCGTCAACTTTTCTATAGAAATGTCTTCCTATCGTCAACTTTTCTATAGAAATGTCTTCCTATCGTCAACTTTTCTATAGAAATGTCTTCCTATCGTCAACTTTTCTATAGAAATCTCTTTATATCGTCAACTTTTCCATAGAAATGTCTTCCTATCGTCAACTTTTCTATAGAAATGTCTTTCTATCGTCAACTTTTCTATAGAAATATCTTCCTATCGTCAACTTTTCCATAGAAATGTCTCCCTAGCATCAACTTTTCTATAGAAACGTCTTCCTGTGGCCAATTTCTATAAATATGTACTACTCTTTTATCGAATTTTCAATTTTTCTTTTAATAATGCATTCATTTAATGAGTGTTATTGTATATGTCTACTACCGCAAACAAAGTGTACTATATAACATTACTCATACATTCGCCTTGGACTTTCTACAAAAACAAAATAATTTATTCACTTCCACCCTCTTAATTTTTGCAACTTTCTATTTGATCTTGAGCATAAATTCTTAAAAAGGTGTTTATGGAAATTAATTTTATAAAAAGGCAAGTGTTCTGCGTAATTTTTCCTATTTCCATTCGTTTGCGCAGCTTTGAATCGCAAAATTTGTATGCAAAAGTTTTTCCTTTCTTATTTTCATTAATTAGTTTTTAACATTTCCAGTTATTTTTATTTCTATATTTATTCTATTAAACCACATTTTTTTTGTACTATATAAATGTACTAATTTATAATCGTAATTAAAGCAAATTCTGCTATTTGAACATAATTATAAGAGTTTTGTTTAACGTTTAAATACTCACGAATTAGAAGTTAAAAGAAATTTCCAAATAAGTCCAAAAGTCAAGTAAAAGTTGTTTCCAAAGCTCCAAGGTAAATAAAATAAATAAAATCATAAAATCTTACACCTAAGCTAAGAAATATACGTCTTTCTAAAGAAAAGTTAACTTTAGAAAAAGATTCTATAGGAAAATTGACGATAAAAAGACAATTCCATAAAAAAGTTGACGATAGGAAGACACTTCTATAAAAAAAATGACGATAGGAAGACTTTACTATAGAAAAGTTGACAATAGGAAGACATTACTATAGAAAAGTTGACGATAGGAAGACATTTCTATAGAAAAGTTGACGATAGGAAGACATTTCTATAAAAAAGTTGACGATAGGAAGACTTTACTATAGAAAAGTTGACGATAGGAAGACATTTCTGTAGAAAAGTTGACGATAGGAAGACATTTCTATAGAAAAGTTGGCGATAGGAAGACATTTCTATAGAAAAGTTGACGATAGGAAGACTTTACTATAGAAAAGTTAACGATAGGAAGACTTTACTATAGGAAAGTTGACGATAGGAAGACTTTACTATAGAAAAGTTAACAATAGGAAGACTTTACTATAGAAAGGTTGACGATAGGAAGACTTTACTATAGAAAAGTTAACGATATGAAGACTTTACTATAGAAAAGTTGACGATAGGAAGACTTTACTACAGAAAAGTTAACGATAGGAAGACATTGCTATAGAAAAGTTGACGATAGGAAGACTTTACTATAGAAAAGTTAACAATAGGAAAACTTTACTATAGAAAAATTGACGATAGGAAGACTTTACTATAGAAAAGTTAACGATAGGAAGACTTTACTATAGAAAGGTTGACGATAGGAAGACTTAACTATAGAAAAGTTAACGATAGGAAGACTTTACTATAGAAAAGTTGACGATAGGAAGACTTTACTATAGAAAAGTTAACGATAGGAAGACTTTACTATAGAAAGGTTGACGATAGGAAGACTTTACTATAGAAAAGTTGACGATAGGAAGACATTTCTATAGAAACGATGAAGATAGAAAGACATTTCTATAGAAAAGTTGACGATAGGAAGACATCTTAATAGAAAAGTGGACGATAGGAAGACATTTCTATAGAAAAGTTGATGATACGAAGACATTTATACAGAAAAGTAGACGATAGGAAGACTTAACTATAGAAAAGTTGACGATAGGAAGACATTTCTGTAGAAAAGTTGACGATGGGAAGATATTTCTATAGAAAAGTTGACGATAGGAAGACTTAACTATAGAAAAGTTGACGATAGGAAGACATTTCTATAGAAAAGTTGACGATAGGAAGGCATTTCTACAGAAAAGTTGACGATAGGAAGGCATTTCTATAGAAAAGTTGACGATAGGAGGACATTTCTATAGAAGAGTTGACGACAGAAAGGCATTTCTATAGAAAAGTTGACGATGGTAGGAGATTTCTATAGAACAGTCGACGATAGGAAGACATTTCTACAGAAAAGTTGAAGATAGGAAGACATTTCTCTAAAAAAGTTGACGATAGGAAGACATTTCTATAGAAAGGTTGACGATAGGAAGACATTCCTATAGAAAAGTTGACGATTGAAAGACTTTACTATAGAAAAGTTGACGTTAGGAAGACATTTCTATAGAAAAGTTGACGATAGGAAGACATTTCTATAGAAAAGTTGACGATAGGAAGACATTTCTATAGAAAAGTTGACGATAGGAAGACATTTTTGTATAAAGGTTGACGTTATGAAGACATTTCTATGGAAAAGTTGACGATAGGAAGACATTTCTATAGAAAAGTTGACGATAGAAAGACATTTCTATAGAAAAGTTGACGATAGGAAGAGCTTTTTTATGTAATGTATATAATTACTTCTATATATACGATTTTTTGCAAGTTTGCTATTTTCTATATGAATACTCCTAATATATAATAGACAGATTCTCTGCTGGCGTTGTCTTTAATTATTATTACAAAATTTACTTAAGGCATTGATTAATTTTACAAGATTTACTATAGCTTGAATATTTTATTTAATTGACGGCTTTAAAAGAAACTTTAGCAGTAGATATATTCTGGACGGAAAGGGAAGTGAAAATTTAAAAGGAAATAAATTTTCAAAACATTCACAAGATCAATAAATTCTGTATATTCGAAAAGAGTGAGGGGGAAAAGAAATTAAAGTGTTCGTTTTAAACATTAATGTCACTTAATATTTAAAATTGTATTTAAAGTAGATAAACGAAAACTTTAATAAATTAACTTTTTTTCAAAAATTGTATTTGTATTATTTTAATGCTGAAGACTTAAATTAAATACTTTATTTTTAACCACCAACATATATTTATTGTCAGTTTTTAAAAGCTTGCCAATAGCTGAAAGGATTCATGTGTTAAGGACATAAGAATAAAGAGCTTAAAATTAGGGTGAACCTTAAAATATTTTTATCATAACATTTAAGAAAATCTTGTTTTTTTTTATAAAATTCAAATTTCAACTATAATTTTATTATATATATTTTTTTTTCAAAATAATTAACAACACCTTTTTTCCTAGTGGCTTCAAGGTTAACCCTTCCATGATTTATTACCATAGTTCTATGTCCTTTTAATGCTTCTTTATAATATTCATTATAAATCTTTCAACTTTTAAATGTCCAAGTATTAATATCTCAACGTTTGCAAGCACCATTAACTTTTTAAATTATCATGTATATCTAAAAGAGACAAAAAAAATAAAACTTTTTCTAATTTTTAGTTCCATTAAATCTGAATCTGCCACATCAAAAAAATATAAAGCAATTGTGCTGAAATTATATTTGAATTCAAACTTGTTTTTAATTAAATAAACTAATTAAAACTTCCCAAAATTTTGTTTTAATTAAATACGAAATTTTTACAAAAATTTGTTATTTTTATAGAAAATTTTTCAAAATTTTTTAATTATAATAGAAAAAATTTTAAAAAAATTATTAATTTTTATATGTATTTTTCATTTTTTCCTATTTTGATAGGAAAATTTTCAAAAATTTTTCTATTTTTACAGGAAATTTTAAAAAATTTCCTATTTTGTTAGGTAATTTTTAAAAAATGTCCTATTTTTATAGGAAATTTTTAACAAATTTCCCATTTTGATAGGAAATTTTTCAAAAGTTTCCTATATTATAGGCAATTTTTCAAAAATTGTTTACATTATTTGGTTTATCCTAAAAGTATGCTACACAAATGCTTCTGAAATATTTTCTATATAATTTATCAAAAATTTGTTAATTTTATAGCAAATTTTTTAAAAATTTCGTTCTTTTATGTAAAATTTCAAAAACTTCTTATTTTCATAGAAAATTTTCTTTTATAAGAGAAATTTCTCAAAAATTTCAAATTTGTATATGAAATTTTTTAAAAATTCTTTTTTTAATGAAAAGTATTTAACAAATGCTCATCTTTTTACAAAAAATTTCTCAACATTTTCTTATTTTAATAGACAATTTTTCAAAAATTTCCTATTTTTAATGGAAATTTCCAAAAAATTCTTATTTTTGTGGAAAGATTTTCAAAATTTTTTAATTATCTAGGAAGCTCTTTAAAAATTTCTTGTTTTTTATAAAAATTTTCAAAAAATTCTTCTTTTTTAGGAAAATTTTCAAAGAAATTCTTATTTTATAAAAAATTTTTCAAAATTTCTGTAGGAAATTTTTCAAAAATTTTCTATTTTTCATATTTTTACAGGAAGTTTTTCAATATTTTCTCATTTAAAGGGAAATTTTTTAAAAACTTTCGTATTTGGACAGAAATTTTTAAAAAATTTCCTATTTTTAAATTAAGAAAGATAAATTTAAAACAAAAATCCTATAAAATTATTAAATTTTTGAAAATTTTCTTATGAAATTGAGAAGTTTTTTAAAAATTTTGTATAAAAATAAGAAATTTTTGAAAAATTTTCTATAACTATACGAAATTTTTTAAAAATTTCCTATAAAAATAAGAAATTTTTGAAAAATTTCCTACCAAAATAAGAAATTTTTGAAAAATTTCCTACAAAAAAAAGAAATTTTTAAAAAATTTTCTAAAAAAAAAGACATTTTTTTAAAATGTCCTATAAAAATTAGAAACTTTTCAAAAATTTTCTTTCAAAATAAGAAATTTTTGAAAAACTTTCTATAAAAAAAGTAAATTTTTGAAAAATTTGCTATAAAACTAAGTAATTTTTTAAAAATTTCCTACGTAAATAAGAAATTTTTGAAAAATTTCCTATAAAAATAGAAATTTTTGAAAAATTTCTTAAAAAGTAAGAAATTTTTTAAGAAATTCTTCTAAAAATGGAAAATTTTTAAAAATTTCTTATAAAAATAAGAAACTTTTGAAAAATTTCCTATAAAAAATAAGAAACTTTTTTTCTTGTTTTTTATAAAAATTTTCAAAAAATTCTTCTTTTTTAGGAAATTTTTCAAAGAAATTCTTATTTTATAAAAAATTTTTCAAAATTTCTGTAGGAAATTTTTCAAAAATTTTCTATTTTTCATATTTTTACAGGAAGTTTTTCAATATTTTCTCATTTAAAGGGAAATTTTTTAAAAACTTTCGTATTTGGACAGAAATTTTTAAAAAATTTCGTATTTTTAAATTAAGAAAGATAAATTTAAAACAAAAATCCTATAAAATTATTAAATTTTTGAAAATTTTCTTATGAAATTGAGAAGTTTTTTAAAAATTTTGTATAAAAATAAGAAATTTTTGAAAAATTTTCTATAACTATACGAAATTTTTTAAAAATTTCCTATAAAAATAAGAAATTTTTGAAAAATTTCCTACCAAAATAAGAAATTTTTGAAAAATTTCCTACAAAAATAAGAAATTTTTAAAAAATTTTCTAAAAAAAAAGACATATTTTTAAAATGTCCTATAAAAATTAGAAACTTTTCAAAAATTTTCTTTCCAAATAAGAAATTTTTGAAAAACTTTCTATAAAAAAAGTAAATTTTTGAAAAATTTGCTATAAAACTAAGTAATTTTTTAAAAATTTCCTACGTAAATAAGAAATTTTTGAAAAATTTCCTATAAAAATAGAAATTTTTGAAAAATTTCTTAAAAAGTAAGAAATTTTTTAAGAAATTCTTCTAAAAATGGAAAATTTTTAAAAATTTCTTATAAAAATAAGAAACTTTTGAAAAATTTCCTATAAAAAATAAGAAACTTTTGAAAAATTTCCTAAAAAAATTAAAAATTTTTGAAAAGTTTCCTTCAAAAATAATAAATTTTTGAAAAATTTCCTATAAAAAGAAGAAATTTTTCAAAAATAGGAAATTTTTTAAAAACTTCTTTGTTTTATAGGAAAGATTTTTTTTAATTTTATAGGATATTTTTAAAAGTGTTCTTAATTTTATAGGCAATTTTTAAAATATTTCCTATTTTATAGAAAATTTTTTAAAAATTTATTTATTTTATAGGAAATTTTTCAAAAATTTATTTTTTTTGTAGGAATTTTTCAAAAATTTATTTTTTTTTTTAGGAAATTTTTCAAAAATTTCTTAGTTTTTGAGGAAATTTTTCAAAAATTTCTTATTTTAATAGTTAATTTTTCAAAGATTACTTATTTTTGTAAAAAAATTTTCAAAAATTTCAAATTTTGACAGGAAATTTAAAAAAAATTCTTATTTTTATAGGAAATTTTTTAAAAATGTTTTATTTTTATAGAAAAATTTTTAAAGTATTTGATTTTATTGGCAATTTTTGAAATATTTCCTATTTTTGTTGTAAATTTTTCATCAATTTTTTATTTTATAGAAAATTTTTCAAAAATTTTTAAAAAATTTCTTAGTTTTAAGGAAATTTTTCTTCTTTCGTGATGGTTTTTGTCCACAATTATTTAGTGCAGCTATAAACCACAATAATAAAATAAAACTTATTTTATTTCACGCTAGAGAGGAACAAGAATACCTTGAGTAAGCTTTTTTATGTCATGATATAAAATTGTTGTATATAATTTTTCTCTAATTTTTATCTAATTTTTATCTAATCTAATTTTTCTCTGTTGTCAATTAAAAAGCAGATTCAGAGCTATGCTATATCATTGTGTACAAGAACCTCTGAAAAATTACCCATCACAAAGAAAGTTATTTAAACTATTTTGATTACTTTGGCACAGATTCAGAAGAAATTTCTGTTTTCAAAAATTTGTTTTAAAAATAAGAAATGTAATAAATATTTTCTTTAGAAATAGAAATTTTTTATAAAACATTTCTTAGAACAAAATAATATACTATATGTAGCAATATATCAAAAACGGCTTTTTGCGAAAAAGAACTTTTTTATTGTAGAAAATGAATCTCTGGGATTATAAAAATAATGTTTGTCTTACAACTTTTTTGTTTCTAAATTCTGCTAAAAGATGGCGCTATTTTTAGGTTACATATGAAAATCGCATTTTTAATAATTAAAAGATACAAATTTGGTTTGACAATGTTCCGCGACTTTGTTCAGGAGTATTTGGTCTAACTTTTTTCTGAATGTACCAACATCGAAAAAGATCCAAATAATATGTATTTGATACATTTGTAAGAAACATGTCAATACCGCCACCTTGCGGCAATCTTTTGTAGCATTTTTAAAAACACAAAAATAGATGCTTTCAAAAACTTTCAAAAGAGATATCTGCGATGAAATTCAGACAAAAAATAAGAATTCTAGGGACAAAAGTAGTTAACAGTATTCCAATTCTGATACTTTTTTGAACGATTGTTTTAAAATTTTGTGTAAAATTTAGTCACTGTTTACAATATTAGAAGTAAAAATAATATTTTTGTAATGAGAAAGGGTATGGCTTAAATTCCATATAAAAGTGAAAGTTTTTAACTTTTCTTTAACTTCAGCATCCATATGCAAAAATCTTGTTAGCCAGATTTCGCAGATTTCGCGAAATTGGTTAGTTTCTCAATATGTTAATTTGTTTTTTTAAGTCCATTTCATTTTCCATCTCTACTTTTAAAAAAATATAATCGCTGTAAATCGATGAGGTATTGAAAACATTTTTTTCGTCGGACTTTTTTTTGGTGGCAAGTTTCCATATTACTAAATATTTAATTTTTAGATTCCTAGAACACAAAATGATCAGAAGCCACTGTTGTCTTGTTACATTTTACGAATTTAAGAGGTTCAATGTAGGCTGTATAAACACTTTGAGATGTAGAAGAAAATCAATGGTCGCGATTTAATCGCATATTATTTTTGCTTCACTGTAGACCGCAGGATATTTGTTCGTGAATTTGAGCAATATACCTTTAAGTACCACATTGTTATTATACATCAATGTGTCTTTCGAAGGTGAACAAGTGAAAAATTACACAAATAGGATTGCTTGTTTTTAAATGGCACAAAAATGGCTAAATATTTTTCTCGAAAAATTTGCACACATATTAAGAACATGTTTATCTAAAATTTTGATATGGCGCTTCTCGATGCGTTTCTTAGTTAATGAGTTATAGGAAGACAAATATTAAAAATGCAGAATTTTTACCCTTTTTTCATTTTTTTTGATAGTTTTTCTCAATTTATCGAAGAACCAAACATTTAATCGGGAAGCGCCATATCAAATTTTTTAGATATCGATAATAGCTATCTGTATGTAAAATTTGGTCTCAAAATCTTTGTCCGCTTTTGTGCCATTTTAAATGCAAATTTTATACTTTTTTCACTCCTGCATTATCTTTTATACTATCTTTTCTCTAAGTGTACTGATGTTTTTTTTATGGTGATGAAATCTTTTACACTTATCATAACTATACAAATTTGAAAAAGTTTAATTTATGACCTATTAAGAAAGTTACAGCGCCAAATTTGCTTCTAGTTTAAAAGCCAAAATTATAGAAAACACCGTGTATTTCAGGAACCAAAATAGCTTGGGCCATTTTATGAAGCACGAAGGATAGCTGAATATGTGTCTGAAAAAATGTATATAAATTCATGTGATTATCTTGAAATTTAAAAACCTACTTTTTTTGATATATTGCTAACTATATGTATAGGAAATATTAAATTTCAGTTAAAACGAAATTACTTGTGAGAGGTTATATAATATGACATAAATCGAATTAAAATAACTTTAATTGACTTTAGTAAAGTTTCAATCCTAATCCATAACTCTTTTGCATGTGTTAAAAATCCTTTATAACACATTTCCATATCCTTTATAACATAATATTTGCAATTGTCCCAAAAATACTAAAAATATGGAATCCACTTAAAAGAAATATTCTTTATAATTATGTTCTTGCAAAATTACGATTTCTTGTTTAAAATTTAAAATAGGGCGAAATATTTCTTAGTACAGACTCAAACCTTCCCATAAGAGCTTTTGCTATTTAAAATAACAGATAAGGAGATATATACTGTTAACGTTTGCATCATGTAGCATATTTTAAGGGATATTTTAAATATATCTAAATGTATTTAACTAAGCCAAAATCATTTGTCCTACTTCAAACATAAGTTCTTGGAGAAAAACAATTTCTTGTATAACATTTTAAATAGCATAAAATATTGCTTATGATAAATCTTATCAATGACACAAACCTCCAAGAAAAAGCTTTTGGTGTTTGAGTTTACATTTATGGATATTATGTTGACATTTACATCATATAGCATAAGTTAAGGGATATTTTTAACATATCTATATAACATAATCCACAATATTTACGGATTTTTTTACATTTTAAAAATTTAATTCTATTCTATTAACAGTTCTTCAGATAACATATTTTTCTGTAATGTTTAGACTAGAAAGTGGTAATATTATATTTATCGAAAAATAATTTTATTTTTGTCAGAGATTTGTACTTTATCAAACGGAAATTCACATTTAATCCGCAAAATCATTACATATTTGAGAGCGTAGGTCATGAAAAGTTCACATGTATTCACTCACCACTTTCCAGTTGATGTGGGGTACCTTCAACGACAAGATAAAACCTCTACATTAAATTCTTTATTTATATCGACATCGACTCAAGCATTTGTTTAATGAATATTACTTATATGTGTGCCAATATTGCCACAAACGCATTTTCTTTTCAATGTTAATACTAGGTATATTTTATCCTTTTTCATATACGTAGAACATTTTAACAGACTTATCTTTTAGACTCAAGGACCCGCTTTCACATCATTCTTATTCATTTCTTTTCCCAAGTGTTTATAAAGCTCGAGGTAAAAAGTCAGCTAAAATGATAATTTAGAAAAAAATATGTATTTTTTTTCCTTTTTGGTAATAGAAATGGTTATTTTTATGTAAAATAACATAGAAAATGAACTTAAGCCACTTAAGACTCTTAACTAAATATTGCACATTAACATTTTAACATTTTTATGTTAATGTTCTTAAGCATTAAAATGTAGGAAAATTGTTTTTGAAGAGATTTTTATTACAGAAATAAAGAAATGATATGTAAACAAAATTGCATCTAAGGGTGCTTAAGGTAAAAATTTGTGAAACGAGATCAAGGTTTGAGAACCCTATTCAAAAAATAAGAGATTTTTAAAAAATTTCCTTTAAAAAAAGAAATTTTTGAAAAACTTCCTATAAAAATTAAAATCTTTTAAAAGATTCCTATAACAACAATAAGAAATTTATTAAAAACTTTATAAAAAAAATAAATAGATAAGAAATTTTTCAAAACTTTTCTATAAGAAATTTATGAAAAATTTTACATAAAAATAAGAAATTTTTAAATTTTTTTTTATAAAAATAAGAAATTTTTAAAAATTTCCTATAAAAATAAGAAATTTATAAAAATTTCTTATAAAAATTTCTTATTATTTTGAAATTTTTGAAAAATTTCCTATAAAAAAAAGAAATTTTAAAAAAATTTCCTATAAAAATAAGAAATTTTTAAAAAATTTCCTATAAAAATAAGAAATTTTTAAAAAATTTCCTATAAAAATAAGAAATTTTTAAAAAATTTCCTATAAAAATAAGAAATATTTAAAAATTTCCTATAAAAATTAGAAATTTTTTAAAAATTTCCTATAAAAATAAGAAATTTTTAAAAAATTTCCTATATAAATAAGACATTTTTGAAAAATTTCCTATAAAAATAAGAAACTTTTGAAAAATTTCCTATAAAAATAGGAAATTTTTAAAAAATTTAGTATAAAAGTACAAAATTTTTAAAAATTTACTATAAAAATAAAAAAATTTTGAAAAATTTCCTATAAAAATAAGAAATTTTAAAAAAATTTCCTATATAAATAAGACATTTTTGAAAAATTTCCTATAAAAATAAGAAACTTTTGAAAAATTTCCTATAAAAATAGGAAATTTTTAAAAAATTTAGTATAAAAGTACAAAATTTTTAAAAATTTACTATAAAAATAAAAAAATTTTGAAAAATTTCCTATAAAAATAATAAACTTTTGAAAAATTTCCTAAAAAAACAAGAAATTTTTAAAAATTTCTATAAAAATAAGAAATTTTTGAAAAATTTCCAAAAATTAGAGGAAATTATTCAAAAATTCTCTATTAAAATAAGAAATTTTTGAAAAATTTCCTATATAAATAGGAATTTTTTGAAAAACTTCCTAAAAACTAAGACAATTTTTGAAAGATTTCTAAAAAAAATAAGACATAGTAGAAAAGTTTCTTATAAAAATAAGAAATTTTTGAAAAATTTTTAATAATATTAAGAAATTTTTTAAAATTTTCTTATAAAATAAGAATTTTTTGAAAAATATTTTATAAAAATAAGAAGTTTTTGGCAGAATTTCCTATAAAAACATGAAATTTTTGGAAAATTTCCTATAAAAAATGAAAGTTTTGAAATATTTTCTTTAAAAATAAGAAATTTTTGAAAAATTTTCATAAAAATAATAAATTTTTGAAAAATCTCCTATAAAAATAAGACATTTTTGAAAAATTTCGTATAAAAATAAGAAATTTTTAAAAAAAAATTTCTATAAAATTAAACATTTTTGACAAATTTCCTATAAAAAAAAATTTTTGAAAAATTTCCTATAAAAAAAAATTTTTGAAAAATTTCCTATAAAAATAAGATATTTTTGAAAATTTTCCTAAAAAAGAAGAAATTTTTAAAAATTTCCATAAAAATAAGAAATTTTTGAAAAATTTCCTATAAAAATAAGAATTTTTTGAAAAAATTCCCAAAAAAAATTAAGACATTTTTGATGGATTTCTAATAAAAATAAGACATTTTTAAAAATTTTCTTATAAAAATAAAGAATTTTTTTATAAAATTAAGAAATTTTTGTAAATTGTTTTATAAAATAGGAAATATTTGAAAAATATTCTATAAAAATAAT
Source organism: Stomorhina lunata (assembly GCA_933228675.1). Classification (NCBI taxonomy): domain Eukaryota; kingdom Metazoa; phylum Arthropoda; class Insecta; order Diptera; family Rhiniidae; genus Stomorhina; species Stomorhina lunata. The sequence continues at coordinate 99,844,935 of OW121744.1, forward strand.
AAATTTTTGGTAAAATTTCCTATAAAAACATGAAATTTTTGGAAAATTTCCTGTAAAAAATTAAATTTTTGAAATCTTTCTTTTACTAATAAAAAATTTTTGAAAAATTTTCATAAAAATAAGACATTTTTGAAAAATTTCGTATTAAAATATCAAACTTTTGAAAAATTTTCCTATAAAAATAACAAATTTTTCAAAAATTTTCATATAAAAATATAAAATTTTTAATAAAAATAAGAAATTTTAAAAAATTTCCTATAAAAATAAGAAATTTTTTAAAGATTTGTAACAAAAATTATATACTTTTGAGAAATTTCCTATAAAAATAAGAAATTTTTAAAAAATTTCCTATAAATATAAGAAATTTCTGAAAAATTTCCTATAAAAATAAACATTTTTAAAAAATTTTCATAAAAAGAGAGTCATTTTTTAAAATTTTTGTTAAAAAAAAGAATTTTTTTAAAAAATGTCTGTAAAAATAAGAATTTTTTGTAAAATTTCCTATGAAACTAAGATATTTTTGAAAAATTTCCTATAAAAATAAGAAATTTTGGACAAATTTCCTATAAACATAAGAGATTTTTGAAAAATTTTCCTAAAAAAGAAGAAATTTTTAAAAATTTCCATTAAAATAAGAAATTTTTGAAAAATGTCCTATAAAAATAAGAATTTTTTGAAAAAATTCCCAAAAAAATTAATACATTTTTGATGGATTTCAAATAAAAATAAGACATTTTTGAAAAGTTTCTTATAAAAATAGAGAATTTTTTATAAAATTAAGAAATTTTTGTAAATTTTCTTATAAAATAGGAAATATTTGAAAAATATTCTATAAAAATAATAAATTTTTTTGGTAGAATTTCCTATAAAAACATGAAATTTTTGGAAAATTTCCTGTAAAAAATTAAATTTTTGAAATATTTCCTTTAAAAATAAATAAAATAAAAATCTTTGAAAAATTTTCATAAAAATAATAAATTTTTGAAAAATTTCCTATAAAAATAAGACACTTTTTAAAAATTTTGTATTGAAATATCAAACTTTTGAAAAATTTCCTATAAAAATAAGAAATTTTTCAAAAATGTTCATATAAAAATATAAAATTTTTAATCAAAATAAGAAATTTTAAAAAATTTCTTATAAAAATAAGAAATTTTTTAAAGATTTGTAACAAAAATTAGATACTTTTGAGAAATTTGCTATAAAAATAAGAAATTCTTAAAAAATTTCCTATAAATATAAGGAATTTCTGAAAAATTTCCTATAAAAATAAAAATTTTTAAAAAATTTTCATAAAAAGAGAGACATTTTTTAAAATTTTTGTTAAAAAAAAGAATTTTTTTAAAAAATGTCTGTAAAAATAAGAAATTTTTGTAAAATTTCTTATGAAACTAAGATATTTTTGAAAAATTTTCTATAAAAATAAGAAATTTTGGACAAATTTCCTATAAACATAAGAGATTTTTGAAAAATTTCCTATAAAAATAAGACATTTTTGAAAAAAATCCTTTAAAAATAAGAAATTTTTGTAAAAATTAGGAATTTTTAGGAATCAGAAATTTTTATAAGAAATTTTTGAAAAATTTCCTTTAAAAAAAAATCTTTGAAAAATTTACATAAAAATAAGAAATTAAAAAAAAAATCATATAAAAGTTTGAAATTTTTAAAGAAGATTCTATAAAAATAAGAAATTTAAAAAAAAAAATTCCTATAAAAATTATAAATTTTTAAAAAAATTGTTTTAAAAATGAGCAATGTTTGGAAAACAAGAAATTTTTGGAAAAAAATCCTTTAAAAATTAGAAATGTTTGAAAAATTTCCTGCACAAGTAATAACTTTTGGAAAAATTTTCTATAAAAAAAAGAAAATTTCCTTGGAAAATAAGAAATTTTTGAAAAATATTCTATAAAAATAAGAAATTTTTGAAAATTTTCCTATAAAAATAAGATACTTTTGAAAAATTTTCTATAAAAACAAGAAATTTTTTAAAATATTCCTTTTAAAATAAGAATTTTTTTAAAAATTTCATTAAAAAATTAAGAAATTTTTGAAAATTTTCCAACAAATTAGAAATTTTTAAAAAATTTCTAAAAAAAAGTAAGAAACTTTTGAAAAATTTTCTATGTAAATAAAAAAATTTTTGAATAATTTCTAAAAAAACTAGCTTACACCCTTTGTAATAAAACAACAAAAGTTTTCAAATCAATTTGAATATTTACTTAAAAATTCGTTGAATAAATTTTTTACTCTACCTTTTTATTGGAAAGTGTTAACAAATGAATTTTTATTACAATTTCCATTTTTTTTAGCTAAAAGGTCAGTAGAGCTTTGTAGTTTTGCTTACAGCAAAAATTGTTAAGCTTTTTTTAAACAAATAAATAAACATCCTTTCAATTTTGAGCTGCATATGGTTTTTAGCCTTGAAGCGAAAACTAAAAAATTTTAATACAAATTTTATTTGATATTGAAACATCAATAAATAAATTCTTAACTTTGTGAATATACAATTTTCTAACAAACAAAAAATCTACATGTAAATGAAACATATTGCAATTTTAGTATCAATTGTTGACAAAAAGTTAAATATTCGGTTAAAACGCCTGAAAGTATGCTGCATATTTTGTACAAAACAATAAAAATGTAAACTGCAACAAAACACATAAAATCTATCAACATTAGGGTGAGTTCAATAGCCATGTTTTTATTTCAAATTACCTTTATTGAATTTTTGTCCCATTCTAGTTGTCATGTCATTGCAAATAAATTGTTACTTTTCAAAAGGGAATAAATATTTCATGTCGATGAATTCATGAAAAAATATAACATTTCCTTTCGGCATTTTGCACCTTCTATTAAATAACTGAAAAAACCAACAAATTACTCTATTTGGAATTAGAATACAAAAGTTATTGGCATTCGTTGAGGAACTTATTGTGATATTTTATTGAATTGTTAAATTGATGCTAAAAGTTGGGAATTGTTTCGTGGCTGTTGGATAATAAAAAAAATTATAATAAAATTTTTTTAACATTTTTAGAAAAACCACATATTATAAAATATCTTTTTTATTTTTAACAAAATAACGTAAAAATATTATAAACGAAATTTTCAAAAATTTCTTATTTTTATTGAAAATTTTTCAAATTTCTATATGAAATTTTTCAAAAATTTCTTATTTATACAGGAAATTTTTAAAAAACTTCTTATTGTTATAGGAAATTTTTTAAAAATTTCTTATTTTTAAGAAAATTTTCGAAAAATTTCTTATTTCTATAGAAATTTTTAAAAATTTCTTATTTTTAGATGAAATTTTTCAAAAATTTCTTATTTTTATAGGAAATTTTTCAAAAATTTCTTATTTTTATAAGGAATTTTTCAAAAATTTCTTATTTTTATAAGAAATTTTTCAAAAATTCTTTTTGTATAGGACACTTTTCACAAATTTCTTATTTTTATTGAGAATTTTTCCAAAAATTTTTCAAAAACTTCGTATTTTTATAGGAAATTTTTAAAAAAATTCTTAATTTTAGAGGAAAATTTTCAAAAATTTCTTATTTTAATATTAAATTTTTCTTATTTTTATAGGACATTTTTCAAACTTTTTTTATTTTCATTGAAAATTTTTCCAAAAAATTCTAATTTTTATTGGAAATTTTTCAAAAATTTCTAATTTTTATTGGAAATTTTTCAAAAATTTCTAATTTTTATTGGAAATTTTTAAAAAATTTCTTACTTTTATAGGAAATTTGTCAAACAATTCTTATTTTTATAGGAAGTTAATTTTTTTTATATTAATTTTTCAAAAATTTCTTATTTTTATAGGAAAATTTTCAAAAATTTCTTATTTTTATAAGGAATTTTTCAAAAATTTCTAATTTTTGTAAGAAATTTTTCAAAGATTTCTTATTTTTATAGAAAATTGTTAAAAAATTTCTTCTTTTGATAGAAAATTTTTCAAAAATTTCTCATTTTTATAGGAAAATCTTAAAAATCTAAGAAATTTAAAAAAAATTCTTATAAAAACAAGAAAATTTTATAAAATTTCCTATAAAAATAAGAAAATTTTGAAAAATTTCCTATAAAAATAAGAAAATTTTGAAAAATTTCCTATAAACATAAGAAATTTTTGAAATATTTCCTAAAAAAATATGAAATTTTTGAAAAATTTCCTATAAAAATAAGAAATTTTTGAAAAATTTCCTATAAAAATAAGAAATTTTTGAAAAATTTCCTATAAAAATAAAAAAATTTTGAAAAATTTCCTATAAAAATGAGAAATTTTTGAAAAATTTCCTATAAAAATAAGAAATTTTTGAAAAATTTCTTATAAAAATAAGAAATTTTTCAAAAATTTTATATTTTTATAGAAAATTTTTGAAAAATTTCCTATTTTAATAGAAAATTTTTCAAAAATTTTCTGTTTTTACAGAAAATTTTTCAAAAATTTCTAATTTCGATAAAAAATTTTTTAAAGATTTCTTATTTCTATAGTAATTTTTGTAAAAAATTCATTATCTCTATACAAAATCTTTGAAAAATTTTTTATATTTGTAGGAAGTTTTTCAAATTTATAATTTTAGTAGAAATTTGTTGATTTTATCAAAAATTTTTTAAATTTTTTTAATTTTATAAATTATTTTCCGACAATTTCCTTTATTTATAGGAAACAATTCAAAAACTTCTAATTTTAATAGGAAATTTTTGAAAAAATTTTTATTTTTATAGAAATATTTTGAAATTTTTTTATGCAATTTTTCAAATTTTTTTTATTTTTATAGCAAATTTGTCAAAATTTTTTTTTTATTTTAATTTCTTTTTTTTATAGCAAAATTTTAAAAAAAAAATTTATATGAAATTTTTCAAATTTTTTATTATTTTTTATATTTTTTATAAAATTTTTCAAAAATTTTTTATTTTTTTTATAGAAATTTTTCAAAAATTTCTTAATTTTATAGAAAATATTTCAACAATTTCTTATTTTTGAAGGAAATTTTTCAAAAATTTCTTAGTTTTATAGGAAATTTTTCAAAAATTTCTTATTTTTATAGGAAATTTTTCAAAAATTTCTTATTTTTATAGGAAGTTTTTCAAAAATTTCTTATTTTTATAGGAAATTTTTTAAAAATTTCTTATTTTTATAGGAATTTTTTCAAAAATTTCTTATTTTTACAAGAAATTTTATCTTATTTTTGAAGGAAACTTTTCAAAAATGTATTTTTTTTTATAGCAAATTTTTCAAGAATTTCTTATTTTTATTGAAAATTTTTCAAAAAATTTCTTATTTTTATAGGAAATTTTTCAAAAATTTCTTATTTTTATAGGAAATTTTTCAAAAATTTCTTATTTTTATAGGAAATTTTTCAAAAATTTCTTATTTTTATAAGAAATTTTTCAAAAATTTCTTTAAAATTTCCTATAATTTTTAATATAAAAATTTCAAAAATTCTTATTTTATAGGAAATTTTGCAAAAATTTCTTATTTTTAAGGGAAATTTTTCAGAAATGTCTTATTTTATAGGAAATTTTTCAATAATTTTTTATTTTTATAGGTAATTTTTCAAAAATTCTTATCTTATAGGAAATTTTTCAAAAATTTCTTATTTTTAAGGGAATTTTTTAAAAATTTCTTATTTTTATAGGAAATTTTTCGAAAATTTCTTATTTTTATAGAAAATTTTTCAAAAATTTCTTATTTTTTTAGGAAGTTTTAAAAAATTTTCATATTTTTATAGGAAATTTTTAAAAATTTCTTATTTCTTTACGAAATTTTCCAAACTAACTTATTTTGATGAGAAATTTTACAATTTTTTTTATTTAATAGGATAGTTTTCAAAATTTATTAAAATGTCGTAATAACTTAACCTAATCCTTAGGCAATTTTTGAAAAGTTTCTTTCGTTATAGGACTTTTTGCAGTTAGCCCATTTAGCTTATAATTTTACAAATTTAAACGTTTTTATACAAAAAATGTGAATATATTATGAGCTTTGTTATTTTTTTTTCGCAAAATTGAAATTGAGTTATTTTTGGTGATTGAGTTTTTGTAATTCCGCCTAAGTATAGATGAGATAAATTATATTTTTTTCATAATTTTCATGTCAGATTGAAAAAGATATTATAGATATTATTTGTTGTGTGGTAAAAAATTCGTATTAAAAATATTTGTAGATTTTTTATGATAAGAATAAAATTCATTGTATGTAAACAGATTTTGGTAAAAACTTTTAATTGGATATCAAATTTTAATCAGAGTGAAGATGAAAAATTGTAATAAATTAGAGTTTTAGAAAGCATTGGAAGGTTTCTACTAAAACCGAATTATGTTATTAGAATTTTTTATATTTGATATTTATTTGAAGCAAAGTTTACTTTATTAAAATTTCATTTTTTTTTCTTAAATTCTTTTCAAAACCACTTCATTCATCTTCTTTCCAATGCTTTTAAGCAAATATTAAACTTTCATTACAATTGATTCATAAAATTAAAATGAATCTCAATTCAAGTAAAACCACAGCTGTGACAGATATTGAAAAAATTGACAATAAATGTTATGAAATTTTTAAGTGATAAGCATTACCTCTATTTTCTGTTATCCTTTTGTATCCTTTACTTCTGTTTGTTATTCTTGTATATCCTTTACTTGGTATGTTTTTTCTTGTATAGTTTAAACTTTATAGAAAAAGTTAATGCAGTTAAAATTGAAAGAAAATATTGATATTCTCTGGTTTTCTTCAGTTTATGTTTTTTATTGAAAGTTTTTGTTTTTAAAAAAAGATATCCTTTTATTATAAATTTTGTGCTGAAATGGGGTTTTCTTGTCAAGCAATTTGCTGAGAATATAAATCTTTGTTGTGGCTTCGGTTATTGTAAAGAAGATTTAGATAAAGGAGTTTTAGCTTGGGAGTTATGAATTGATAACTTAACAGGCACAAACAGAAGTTTCTTTGTGTGTCAGGTCTTTGTAGGAATTGAACCTGGGCCATTAAGTGTAAATTATCGGTCTAACTACAAATAAGTTATTACTTTAATAACTTCTAAGTAAATCGGAGGATATATTCTAGTCATTATTAGGTAATATAATACCTTAGTAGATCCATGATAAAAGTTTTTTTTGGGTATAAACCAATTTATCACACATTTATAATATTTAATAAACAAACTAAAAATTAACGATTTTTATTTTAATAAAGCAACTTATTATTTTATCTGCTTACAAATTCCAATTATTGGAATTTAAAATTTATTGAAAAAAATTAAAAAAAAATAACATCTAAAAGTATGCAATAGTTTTTGTATTCAAAATGATTGATTGTAAATTCCAAGAATTTTCAAAGATTATTGTCTGTTGGTGGCAGTTGGTTTATTTTTGAAATATCTAGACAACGATTATAAGCTTGTGAAAATATAAAATTTTATTGATTTCACTCACACCCAAAAGTAGGCAGTAGTATATGCTTCAAACACAAAAAATGGCTCACAAATTGATGAGATTGTAAAACGAGAGTGGAAATGAAATGTAATGCGAGTGTGAGTGATGGTTTAATGAAAATGATTTTCTTGATTTACTGAAAGCTATTGCAAAATAACTTTAGAGTTTAATCTAAAAGTATGCAATAGTTTTTATATTGTAAATTTTTGTTAGGAAATTCCAAGAATTTTGAATGATTGTTTATCTGTTAGTGGCAGATTGTTAAATTTTCAAATGTATATATGAAGCGGTCATAGAATAGAACTTGAAGTAAATCGTTTGTGTTTAAAAAATATAAAATTTATTAAGTTTTTCTTAAGCCTTCAGGTATGCAGTCAATTTTATTTTTAACAAATAAAGGGGGAAACTGCAAATTGGGAGAGTTTGATAAAGACATTTAAAGGAAATTTATACAATTTCATAAAAATTTAGAATTCGATAGGAAATTTTTTAAAAATTTCTTTGTTTTATAGGAAATTTTTCTAAAATTTCTTATTTTTATAAGAAATTTTTCAAAAATTTCTTATTTTATAGGAAATTTTTCAAAAATTTCTTATTTTATAGGAAATTTTTCAAAAATTTTATATTTTAATAGGAAATTCTTCAAAAATTTCTTATTTTATAGGAAATTTTTCAAAAATTTTATATTTTAATAGGAAATTTTTCAAAAATTTCTAATTTCTGTTGGAAATTTTTCAAAAATTTTATATTTTTATATAAAATTTTTCAGAAAATTTCACATTTTTATAGGAAATTTTTCACAAATTTCTAATTTTTATTGAAAATTTTTAAAAAAAAAATTATTTTTAAAGGAAATTTTTCAAAAATTTACCACTTTTATAGGAAACCTTTCAAACATTTCTTATTTTTATAGGAAAATTTTCAAAAATTTCTTAGTTTTATAGGAAATTTTTAAAAGATTTCGTATTTTTATAGCAAATTTGAAAAAAAAATATTTTTGTAGAAAATTTTTAAAAAATTTCTTATTTTAGTAGGAATTTTTTCAAAAATTTCTCATTTTTATAGGGAACTTCTGAAAAATTTCCTACTTTTATAGGACATTTTTAAAAATTTCTTGTTTTTATAGGAAATTTTTCAATAATATCTTAGTTGTATAGGAAATTTTTCAAAAATTTCTTGTTTTTATAGGAAATTTTTCAAAAATTTCTTATTTTTATAGGAAATTTTTCAAAAATTTATTTTTTTTTATAGGACATTTTTCAAAAATTTCTTATTTTTGTAGGAAATTTTTCAAAAATTTCTTATTTTCATAGGAAATTTTTCAAAAATTTCTTATTTTTCTAAGAAATTTTTTAAAAATTTCTCATTTTTATAGGAAATTTTTGAAAAATTTCTTGATTTTATAAAAGGTTTTTTAAAAATTTCTTATTTTTATAGGAAATTAAAAAAAAATTTTTTATTTTTATTTTATTTTTCAATAATATCTTAGTTTTATAGGAAATTTTTCAAAAATGTCTTATTTTTATAGGAAATTTTTTAAAAATTTCTTATTTTTATAGAAAATTTTTAAAAAAATCTTATTTTTATAGGAAATATTTCAAAAATTTCTTATTTTTATAGTAAATTTTTAAAAAATTTCCTATTTTTATAGAAAATTTTTCAAAATTTTTTTTTTGTGGGAGATTTTACAAAAAATTCTTATTTTTATGGGAAATTTTTCAAATTTTTTTTTTAAATCAATTTTTTCAAAAATTTCTTATTTTAATAGGAGACTTTTCAAAAATTTTTTATTTTTATAGGAAATTTTTAAAAAATTTCTTATTTTTTTAGGAAATTTTAGAAAAATATATTATTTTTAAAGACAATTTTTCAAATTTTTTTCTTTATATCAATTTTTTCAAAAATTTCTTACTTTGTTAGAAAATTTTTCAAAAATTTTTTATTTTTATAGAATTTTTTTCAAAAATTTCTTATTTTTATAGGAATTTTTAAAATTTTTTTTATTTTGGTTGGAAATTTTTAAAAAATTTCTTATTTTTATGGGAAATGTTTCAAAAATTTCTTATTTTTATAGCTAATTTGTAAAAAATTTCTAATTTTTATAGGAAATTTTTCAAAACTTTCATTGTTTTATAGCACATTTTTGAAAAATTTCTTATTTTTATAGGAAATTTTTGAAAAATTTCTTATTTTTATAGGAAATTTTTCAAAAATTTCTTATTTTTAAAGGAAATTATTCAAAAATTTCTTTTTTTGTGGAAAATTTTTCAAAAATTTCTTGACATTTTTCATAGCCACCTTAACGTATGCAACATAATTTTATTTGCATTAAATTTTACTTTGAATGCTTTTCATTCGACCCGTCCCTAACAGCTTTCAGCAAATTAAACGAAACTTCAAAATGTTTAAACCATAACAAAAAATTTAAATAAACTGAATTAACTTTTTAAATTGCATTAAATATTTGTTATTTTCCATATAAAATCAGATAATTTAACAAACAAATTTTCCATGTAAATTTTAAAATTGTGTACATATGAAATTTTATCGAAAATACGAATTGAATTCCTGTGAAAATTTGCATAATTTTTTTTCCCCACTAGATAAATTGAAAACATTTGAATTCGCGGCTAATCATTGGAAAAAAAAAATAATACAATTTAATAATAAATATTTGTAAATTGGATTATGGTAAATTTATAACAGGAAAAGGGCGTTCCAGGGGGAAAAGTTGTGTTCAAGTTTAAGAGGCGTTAATTATAGCTATTTTAGATCCATTAGTAAAATTGGTGAAATTTTTTTTTTAGAAAAGATATTTTTCTTTTCTAGGAACAACTTTTTTCTAGGTAAAAGCTCTTTTTTAGAAAAAGCACTTTTCTTGGGAAGAACTGTTTTTACAGAAAAGCTTTTTTATAGGGAAAAGTTCTTTTATAGAGAAAAGCTGTTTTTTAGAAAAAAAAATCTTTTCTAGGAAAAAATTATTTTCTAGGGAAAAGTTATTTTCTAGGGAAAAGTTATTTTCTAGGGAAAAGCTATTTTCTAGTGAAAAGTTTTTTCTAGGGAAAAAAGTTATTTCCTAGTTAAAATCCCTATTTAAAAATTTCTTATTTTTATCGGAAATTTTTCAAAAAACTCTTATTTTTATAGAAAATTGTAAAAGAATTTCTTGTTTTTATAGGAATTTTTGAAAAACTCATATTTTTTTAGGAATTTTTTTTAAAAATTTCTTATTTTTATAGACAATTTTTAAAAAATTTCTTATAGTTTTAAGAAATTTCCTATTTTTATAGTAAATTTTTCATAAATTTTTTATTTATATAGGAAATTTTTCAAAATTTTCATATTTATATAGGAAACTTTAAAAAAATTTATCTTGTTTAGGAAAAGGCTCTTATTCTAGCAAAAGCTGTTAGCAACTTTTTAAAAAAAAATGTTAATTTCATATGAAATTTTTCAAAAATTTATTATTTTATAGAATTTTTTTTCAAATTTCATACTTTTGTAGGAAATTTTTTAAAAAATTTCTTACTTTTATAGGAAATTTTTCAATACTTTCATATTTTTATAGGAAATTTTTCAAAAAATATGCTAGTTTTATAGGACATTTTTGAAAAATTTCTTATTTTTATAGGAAACTATTTAAAAATATTTTTGTTTCATAGAAAATTTTTAAAAAATTTCTTATTTTTATAAGAAAATTTTCATAATTTTCTTATTTTTATAGGAAATTTTTCAAAAATCTCTTAGTTTTATAGGAAATTTTTCAAAAATGTCTTATTTTTAAAGAAAATTTTTCAAAAATTTCTTATTTTTATAAGAAATTTTTTTAAAAATTTCTTATTTTATAGGAAATATTTCAAACATTTTTTATTTTTATAGGAAATTTTTAAAAAAATTCTTATTCGTATAAAAAAATTTTCAAAGTTTTTTTATTTATATATGATATTTTTCGATAATTTCCTATTTTTAAAGGAAATTTTTCAAATTTTTTTTATTTTTAAAGAAAATTTTTAAAACATTTCTTATTTTTATAGAAAATTTTTCAAAAATTTCTTATTTTTATAGGAAATTTTTCAAAAATTTCATATTTTTAAAGAAAATTTTTCAAAAATTTTTTATTTTTATAGGAAATTTTTCAAAAATTTCTTATTTTTATAGGTAATTTTCTCAAAAATTTCTTGTTTTTACAGGAAAATTTTCAAAACTTTCTGATTTTTATAGTAATTTTTCAAAAAAATTTTTTTTGAATAGGAAATTTTTCAAAAATGTCTTCGTTTCATAGAATTTTTTTTTTAAATTTCTTATTTTTATAGGAAATTTTTCAAATATTACTTATTTTTTTAGGAAATATTTCAAAAATTTCTTATTTTTATAGAAAATTTTTCAAAAATTTCTTATTTTTATAGGAAATTTTTCAAAAATTTATTATTTTTATAGGAAATTTTCCAAAAATGTATTATTTTTATTAAAAAATTTTTTAAAAATTTCTTATTTCGATAGGAAATTTTTAAAAATTTCTTATTTTTATAGAAACTTTTGAAACTTTTGAAAATAGTTTCTGATTTTTATAGTAAATTTATTTTTTTTAATAGGAAATTTTTTTAAAAATGTCTTCTTTTGATATATATTTTTTTAAATGTCTTACTTTTATAGGAAATTTTTCAAACATTTCTTATTTTTGCAGGAAATTTTTCAAATATTTCTTATTGTTTTAGAAAATTTTTCAAAAATTTCTTATTTTTATAGACAATTTTTCAAAAATTTCTTTTTTTTATAGGAAATTTTTTTAAAAATTTCTTATAGTAATATGACAAATATTTTTAGGAATATTTTCAAAAAATATCTTATTTTTATAGGAAATTTTTAAAAAACTTCTTATTTTTATAAAAAAAAAATTTTAAAAATTTCTAATTTTTATAAGAAATTTTTCAAAAATTTCTTATTTTCATATTTTTTTTCTAGGATAGCTCTGTTTCTAGCTAAAGCTCTAGCAAAAGCTCTTTTACAGGTAAAAGCTATTTTATTTTGAAAAGCTCATTTTCTTTAAAACATCGTAGTTTCTTAAGAATGTTATTGCGAAAGAATATAAATAATAAGAAAAATTCGTATTTGTCCGACTATTACACTCTTATTAACTTAGTTTGAAAAGCTCTTGTGTGTGATAAATTTGTGTTTAATATAAAAGTTAACTTTCCCTATCGAAAGCTCTTGACTCTAGAAAAACTTTTTAACATATAAAATCTATAGTGTCATCTCTAGTAAAGTTCTTTAAGTTTAACATGGGTCACCCATACCCATTTACCAGCTACATATATATTTGAATTTAATATAGAAAATTGAACAAATAGTTTAAATATGTAAATTGGGTAAAAAGCATAATGTCAAATACAGTTGTTGTGCTGCTTGCAAAATTATGTTAAATTTTATATACGAATGTTGTATTCATTTTACGAACGTTTGTCATTTATATAATATTACAATCATTATTATTAGTCTTATCATAAATTAACATAATATCAATATGACTTAAGGAATCTTTACACCTTATGTATTTAAGGCTACAACCTGTCGTAGATGGCATTCATAGATACATTATGTGTAAAAATTGGAAGTATGGTGTATTTAATTATTAATTTATCAATAATCAAGCCTATCTCTTAACATTACAAAAACACATAGTGTAAAGCTTCCCTTCTTCATAATATTCAATTTACATATAATCTCGATAATTGCTTGTTTTTTCAAGTACATCACTTGTATTGTTATATTTGAAGCATGTTTTTCCGAAATCATCTCACTTGATGCAGATCAAGCATTATTATATTTTGCAAATATATAATTACCATAATATTGGTAAACTATCCTTACATATGAAATACATACATACATATATACATGTATGTACTAGTACTTGTTATAGCATATGTTCGCCTAATGAATATACGAGTTCAAATGTATTCAAATTAAATAGATTTGAAGCTGATGTTACAAAATTGCTTTCAGTCATAAGTTAATTAATGAAATAGAAACAATAGAATTATTCTGGCTGATAAATGGATTTGTTTGTTTTAAAATCACTGATGAAATTCAGGCGGAAATAGACAGACAGATGGAAGCAAATAGTCGGTTTATTTATGTTAGAAGAGCTTTTGTATTGAAAAAATGCTTTTTATATGGGATGCTTATGATTTACATACATATGTTATTTAATAGAAAAAGCTTTTTCATTACAAAATATTTTTGAATTTTTATTAAGCTGTCATTAATGTAATTTAATTACAAAAGCTTTTTGCTTTATAAAATTCCGGTTAGTAAAAAACCATTTTATATAAAAAAGTAAAGCTTTTATTTAAAATTCATTTTCTTTTTCTTCACTTTATTACATTTATTACAAAAGTTTTTCGCTTTATAAAATCCCGGTTAGTAAAAAACCATTTTATATTAGAAAGTAAAGCTTTCATCTAAAATTTATTTTATTTTTCTTCACTCTTGAAAAGCTTAGAAAGCATATTTTCTAAAAACATGAGTTCAATAGAAAAATACTTTGAATTATTTTGGTTTAAATAAGAATCTTCAAAATGTTTTGCCGTTTAAATGTACCTTCATAAGTAGAGCTTTAAAGCTTTTCCATTCATTATCTTTTTACCTTTAAAAATCATTTTTTGATAAATAATTTACAATCATTTCCTTTACTCTTAAATATCGTTACCATTTTGTCTAAAGGAAATTCACGTTAATTGAATTTCCTTTGAATATTCAACGGAAATGTGCGCACTTTAAGTTTCTTAAGTTAATATTAATGTTATTGAAATTGAAATTGCAGACGTGAGTAAGTAATTCTTGTATGTGTAAAAATATGCAAAAAAAAACTTCTTATGATTTTCAGTTAAAAGGATTCGATATAATTATAATATTCTATAATTTCAAAGCACGAAATGAAACAACATATTTAAAGATTTTTATTCTTAATTAATGGTTGTATGCAATATTTGCACAAAAATATTTATTCAAGCGAAAACTTACACTAGGGATATTCGTTATTATTTGCATATAAAAATTAGAAATTTTGGAAAAATTTCTTATAAAATAATAATTTTTTTTGAAAAACTAAGAAGCAAAAATAAGAAATTTTTGAAAATTTTCCTAAAAAAATAAGAAATTTTTAAAAAGTTTGCTATAAAACTAAAAAAAATTCCTATAAAAATAGGAAATTTTTGAAAAATATTATATGAGAATAACAAATTTTTGAACAATTTCCTTTAAAATAAAGAATTTTTAGAAAAATTTAGTATAAAATAAGAACCTTTTTAAAATTTCCTATAAAAATAAGAAATTTTTAAGAAGTGTCGTATAAAAAAAGAAATGTTTTAGAGAATTTCCAATAAACAACACATTTTTTTTTTAATTTATTATAAAAAATAAGAAATTTGTTTAAAAGTTTGCCATAAAAATAAGAAACTTAAAAAAAATTCCTACAGAAATAAGAAATTTTTGAGAAGTTTCCTATAAAAATAAGAAATTTTAGAAAAATTTCCTATAAAAATAGGAAATTTTTGAAAAATTTCCTATAAAAATAGGAAATTTTTAATAAAATTTCTAAAAACATATGCAAATTTTGAAAAGATTCCTATAAACATATGAAATTTTTGAAAAATTTCCTATAAAAATAAGACATTTTTGAAAAATTTCCTATAAAAATATGAAATTTTTGAAAAATTTTCTATAAAAATATGAAATTTCTGAAAAATTTCCCATAAAAATATGAAATTTTTGAAAAATTTTATATAAAACTAATAAATTTTTGAAAAATTTCCTACAAAAATAGGAAATTTTTGAAAAATTTTCAAAAAACATATGAAATTTTTGAAAAATTTCCTATAAAAATATGAAATTTTTGAAAAATTTCCCATAAAATTATAAAATTTTTGAAAAATTTTCTTAAAATATATGAAATTTTTGAAAAATTTCCTATAAAAATATGAAATTTCCAAAAAATTTTCTATAAAAATATGAAATTTTTGAAAAATTTCCTATAAAAATAAGAAATATTTCAAAATTTTCCTATGAAAAAAGGAATTTTTAAAAAAATTGCTATAAAATGAAGAAATTTAAAAAAAAATTCCCATGAAAATATAAAATTTTTTGAAAAATTTCTTAAAAAAATAAACTGTTTTTGAAAAATTTCCCATAAAAATAAAAAAATTTTAGGAAAATGTCCTATAAAAAAAAAATTTTTTGAAAATTCCTAAAAAAGTAAGAAATTTTAAAAAATTTCTGATAAAATGAGAAATTTTTGATTTTTTCCAAAAAAAAAAAAATACATTTTTGAAAAATTTCCTATCAAAATAAGAAATTTTTTTAAGTTTCCTACAAAAATAATCTTTTAAAAATTTCTTATAAAAATAAGAAACTTTTGAAAAATTTAATATAAAAATAAAAAATGTTTGATAAATTTTCTATAAAAATAAGAAATTTTTAAAAAAATCTTAGCAAAATTAAATATTTTTAAACAATTTTCTATAAATATAGGAAATCTTTGCAAAATTTTGTATTAAACTACGAAAATTTTTGATAAATTTCCTATAAAAATACGAAATTTTTGAAAAATTTCCTTTAAAGATAGGAAATTTTTGAAAAAATTATAATAAAATAAGAAAATATTTAAAAAATTTCCTTTAAAAAAAGGAAATTTTTAAAAATATTTCCTATAAAAATAGAAAAATTTTGAAAAATTTCCTGTAAAAATTGAAATTTTTTAAAAAATTTCCTATAAAAATAAGAAATTTTTGAAAAATTTTTTACAAAAATAAGAAATTTTTGAAAAATTTCTTATAAAAATAAGAAACTTTTGAAAAACTTCCTATAATTATAGTAATTTTTTGATAAATTTCATAAAAAATAAGAAATTTTAAAAAATTTCTAATCAAAATTAAATATTTATAAAAAATTTTCTATAAAAATAAGAAATTTTTGAAAAATTTCCCAAAATGTTTGAAAAATTTTGTATTAAAATGAAAAAATTTCTTAAAAATTTTGTATAAAAGTAAGAAATTCTTGAAAAGTTTCTATAAAAATAAGAAATTTTTGAAAAATTTCCTATTTCTATAAAAATGACAAGAAATTTTTCAAAAAATTCTTATAAAAATTAGAAATTTATGAAAAATTTCCTATAAAAATAAGAAATTTTTGAAAATTTTTCTATACAAATAAGAAATTTTTGAAAAATTTCTTTTAAAAATAAAAACTTTTGGAAAAACTTGCTTAAAAAAATAAGAAATTTTTGAAAAAATTTCTACAGAAATAAGAAATTTAAAAAAAAAATCCTATAAAAGAAGAAATTTTTCTATAATGAGAAATTTTTAAAAAATTTCGTATAGAAAAAAGAAATTTTTAAAATTTTTCTATATAAGTAAGAAACTTAAAAAAAAAATCTTACAAAAATACGAAATTTTTGAAAAATTTCCTATTAAAATAAGAAGTTTTTGAAA
The DNA here is from genome assembly GCA_933228675.1 of Stomorhina lunata. Lineage (NCBI taxonomy): Eukaryota > Metazoa > Arthropoda > Insecta > Diptera > Rhiniidae > Stomorhina > Stomorhina lunata. The sequence continues at coordinate 99,861,851 of OW121744.1, forward strand.
AATTTCCTATAAAAGTAAAAAATTTGTGAAAAATTTTTACTTTTATATAAGAAATTTTTTAAAAATTTCCTACAAAAATATGAAATATTTGGAAAATTTGATAAAAAAAAATTAAATATTGAAAAAAAATCTATAGAGATAAGAAACTTTGAAAAATTTCCTATAAAAATAAGAAAATTTTGAAAAATTTCCTATAAAAATAAGATATTTTTGAAAAATTTCCTATAAAAGTAAAAAATTTGTGAAAAATTTCTTCAAAAGTATGAAATTTTTGAAAATTTTTTTTATAAAAATAAGAAACTTTTGAAAAATTTTCTATCAAATTATGAAATTTCTTAAAAATTTTCTAAAAAAATATGATTTTTATTTTAACTACTATTAAAATAAGAAATTTTTAAAAAATTTCCTCAAAAATTATATTTTGTTTTTATTTTCTTATAAAAATAAGAAATTTTTAAAAAAATTTTTATAAAATTTCCTATAAAGAAAAGAAATTTATGAAAAATTTCCTATAAAGGAAAGAAATTTATGAAAAATTTCTTATAAAAATAAGAATTTTTTGAAAAATTTCCTATAAAAATAAAAATAAGAAATTTTTTTAATAATTTCGTATAAAAATAAGAAATCTTTGAAAATTTTACCATAATAGGTTTTTAAAAAGTTTCCTATAAAAATTTAAAATTTCCTATAAAAATAAGAAATTTTTAAAAAATTTTTTAAAAAATTTTAAATTAAAAAAAAAAAATCCTTAAAAATAAGAACTTTTTCAAATCTTTATTAATGCTTCTTATGTTTTCTCGAAAGTTATCGAGATTATCTCAATTAGTTTGGAAAGTCGTCATAGTCCATAAATTATGTCTTCACTTAAACGCATTTGTACGACATTTTTACATTTTGTGTTTTCGGTGTTAAATTGTTAATATCACGCGAGAAAATTTATTAGTTTGACTAAACAATTGAAAAGGAAAACAAACAATTACAACGATAATAAATAAACCTAAAATGTAGTTTCCTCTGGAAAATCTGAAAAGTATTTTCATTTAATTTGCTGTTTTCATAAACTTTTATTTTATTTCCTCTTTCTTTTTTCGTTGTTTTTCTTATTCATTACCTTTTGTGATTTTTTTTTAGGAAAAAAAGTTTACGCTTATTTTACCTTTTAGCTTTATTTTTGTATTTGAAAAATTTTAAAAAGTTTAAACCATAACTTTTAACCAAACCTTAGGTGTACTTGGGTTGAAGAAAAACAAAAATGTAATATACGAGTATGTTTTTGAAAAAAAAGGTAGCTCACTGCACAGTGGGTGCTGCAAGAAAGTGAAAAAAGATCTAGAAAAATGTTCTGTAGTAAAAAAGGTTTGTTACAAAAAAGCTTTGTAATAAAAAAGCTTAGGTTATTATGAGATCTAGTTAAATAATTCTTAGTTATGACATTCATTCATAAAATTCTTTGCCTATTTTTCACCTTTTGTCCCACTGTCTTCCTTTTAAGATTTATTGTTTTATACACTTAAGTACATTGTATATATAATGTTTTGTTTTCCCCTATTTTTTTCCTTAGAAAAGTGTTTCGAGTTATGTGTTTTAAAATATCTGGTTATAGTCTTAGTACTAGTATATAAATAAACGTAAGTACTTCCCGGAATAGTACTAAGAGTTACTTGTTTTTATTGGTTAACTGTATTTGCCGGTATCATATGAAAGTATTAAAATGTAAATGACATTTTAGGTACTGACACGTAAGTTTTTATTTCTTAAAGAAGTTAACTTAAATAAAATAGTAATAAATTCCGGGCCGTTAGTCAGTAATGAGGGGAAGTATATAAAACAAGGGTACTTACAGTATAACTCGAATGCTATCTAAAGTTACTTTTAATGTTTCTTAAATTTGTTTGTACCCTACATCACCATAGAACGGTATGGTAATACAGTTTTGAGCAAGTAATATAAGTAGCAGAATTTGATGGACAAAATCTTGGCCCCATTTCTGCATCACATTGCTTTTCCAGCCACTATTATCTCTAAACCCAGCGACTATTTCCTATTCTCAGATCATAAGAAACAAAATTGATAGAAAGAATTTTTGGAATTTTAATTTTTTTGCCGAAGTCGTAATAGGAAAAACATAGGCTTACATGAAAGCAAAATGAAACAAGTAAGAAAAGCTATAGTCGATTAAGCCCGACTATATGATAGCCTTACTACTAAGGTAAAATATAGACCAACAATTTAACAAATTTTTCTTAAGCCTTAGAGTCTTTTTTTAAATTTCAAAATGTAGGTATGCCTTCCCGGAATTGAATTTTTGGCCCATTACAGCCACAAATTTAGTTGTATTTTAATAATATTCCGCACAAATATTGCTTATCATAACCTTAATCAGTGTTTCTAATTTTGTAGAAATCGGCCCATATTTGACCATACCTCCCATGCAAGACACATTCTCAAAAGACGTTTATATACACATTAAGGCACAATAACGTTAATAACTCTAAAGATAAATGCATTTGATTACTTAAACTTTGTATAGATAAATATTTTGTAAATATACACCAATAAACAAAATTTGGTAATAATCGGTCCACAATTGACCAGGCCCTTAGCCGGAAATGATATAAATCTCGAAATTTTGAAAAAATAGCACATAATATGTGTATGTATGTCTCTAAGACTTAAGGAAAACTTGTTTAATTGTTGGTCCATATTTGACCTTAGTAGTGAAGGGTATTATATAGTCGGGCTTGACCGACTTTCTTACTTCTTTTGTATGGGGGGTATGGTCAGATATGGCCCGATTCCAAAAAAATTAGGTACACTGATTTCGGTTACCAGCAATATTTAAGCTAAATATTATTAAAATGCAATTAAATTTGTGGCTGTAATGGGCCAAAAACTCTATTACGGGAAGACATTCCTATAGGAGGTACCCGAAATAGTAATCCGATTTTGCTCAAAAAGTACAGGGATCGTCCTTTAACTTAAATATGTGATTCTGAGTAGATCAGTATACTAAAAGGTGGGTCTCAGATCAATATTTCTATGCATTACAAACATCAGCTCAATCCCAATATACCCTTTCCACTTATAGTGATGAAGGGTTTAACAATGGTATCGCTCTCGAAGGCAACTTTAAATAATAAAATCAAATTTTATTACTTTTCAATTCACTTAATTTTATAACTTTTCAATTCACTTCAGATCTCAATAGATTAACAAGAGATATACAATCTGAGGGGTAAAATACTAAGCCTTCGGTTGAAATATTACAGCGCTATCTAAATAGAGACCTTTAATAGCACAAGAAGTCTCTAATTTTAGCTCTCAGCCTTACGGAATAATATAACATGTCTACAATCTTTATGTAATAAACATTCAGACCTCGGTCGACTTACTACAGTGTCTAAAGAACCAGTAAGATGAACACTTCGATTCTCAATAGGTTAACTGCAATGCTTAGAAAAAGATGATTCAATAATATCCAATAAATCTCTCGATAAATACGTTATACATACTTTGGCTTTTAATCGGCTAACTGCTAGGAAACAATACTTTGCCTTTGAGTAAGAGAGACTAAATGAGAATTATGTTTACACAAGAAAAAAGCTCTAGTTGTAGGAAGAATGCAAAGTTGTAGATATGCACAACATGAATGATAATCAGTTCTTCTAGAAGTAAAGAAGTTAGAGTGAGGAAGACTTGATAAAGACATATTTAGATATTGCACTCAATACATTTTTATGGGACTTTTCAAAATGACCATACGCCAAATCAATGTAGGGAAGTGCAACATCTTTATAACTCTATATTATAAAGTCTTCCTTTAGAAAAACTATTCTAAGATAATTTTCTAAAGTTAAGCTTTAGAACCGCCGTGGTATAGCAGGCAAGTCATCCGCCTAGCATACCAGAGGTCCCAAGTTCAATCCCTGTCAGACCCACTTGAAAAAAATTAATTTTCAAAAAAAGCGGCGGTTCACCTGATAACTCAGCTAGCCACTGGTTATTGAGTATTAGGCTATGAAAAACTTCTCTAACTAATGCATTTGCCGTTCGGAGCCGGCGTTAAAACGTAGGTCCCTTTCAATTAGTCTAAAAATAGAATCGGATGCAGGTCATTGTCTAAGAGAAGTACCCCTTGTTCCAATTGAAATGTTGTCGGGGAATTATATATATATATATAAATTTTTATGAAATAAAATTAAACAAATTTGATGAAACTGTTCATAATATATTATAGTGAAATTTTGATGAAATTTTTCATTAAGCAAATTTTGATGAAATTTTCATATAAACAAATTTGATGAAATTTTTCATAATATATTATAATGAAATTTTGAACAAATTTTCATTCAGTCAAATTTTTATGAAATTTCTCATATAAACAAATTTGATGAAATTTTTTAAAATATATTCAAATGAAATTTTGATAATGTTTTTCATTCAGGCCATTTTGATGAAATTTTTCATTTAGGTAAATTTTGATAAACTTTTTCATATAATGAAATTATGATTAAATTTATTGTAAAGTCAAATTTTGGTAAAATTTTCCATATAAAGCAATTCGATAAAATCTTTATATAGTGCATTTTTTCCTTTCGGCAAATTTTGAAGAAATTTTTCATTTAGGCAAATTTTGATGAAATTTCTCATATAAACAAATTTAATGAAATTTTTCATAATATATTAAAATGAAATTTTGATAAAATTTTTCATTCAGGCAACTTTGATGAAATTTCTCATAAATAAAAATTCTGATAAAATTTTTCATTCAGGCAAATTTTGATGAATTTTTTCATTTAAACAAATTTAATGAAATTTTTCATTTAGGCAAATTTTGGTGAAATTTTTTGTATAGTAAAATTTTGATAAAATGTTCCATATAAACAAATTTGATAAAATTTTTATATAGTGAATTTTTTAACTTGCTATAAAACTTTGAACATTTGGGGTTTTCCTCAATTCTGTTGCATTTAATTTTAATAAGAAAAGCCCTCAATTAAGCTTTTTGATGAATTTTTCAGTTGTTAGGATTTGAATGTCTTAGAAGACTTCTTTATAGTTTCATAATTTTCGCTATTTCCCACTTCTGCTAAGGTATTTTTGTCAAATTTCTGTTTTTCTTCTTATAAGTTCTTTTGAAATGATTAATTTTTAAAGCTTTAATTTGTCGCTGGCTTTTGCTATTTCAAAGCTTTCCTTACTTTTATTACCTTGCTGCACTGATTACCGCAATAAACTTTTTTTCTTGCTAAAACTCCACTCTGAGTCAAGGATAACAGAAGAAGAAGAAAGCTCTAATATATCTTAAAAAGCTTTTTCATTATTTATATTAGAGCTTAAGCAAGCAAACACTTCATTGTAGAAGTCAAGTTAATAAAAAGATAATATCTTTTTTTTTATTAACTTTCTTCCTTTTGCTAAAGCACAAATATTGTTTGAAAAGCTTTTTGATTATCAAAGCTTTTATAACTTATAAGATTATATTTGTAAACATGCTTTACTGATTTCTACCAGATCTTGTATTTTTCATAAGCTGTAATATAACGAAAGCTTTTTGATTATAAAAGCTTTTATTACTTAAAATATTATTGGTCTGTTAAAATAATAAAAACGTAAAAACAATGTAAAACCGAACAGGAAAGCGTTTCTTTTTAACCTGGTGGAAAGCTTTTGTAATTTTATGAGCTTTTGCAGTGTTTAACATTAAAAGCTCTTAGTTTACTCAAATTTACTTATATTTTAAGACAAACCTTTTGTATTCTTTACATGAATATAAGAAGCATATCCAAAGGGTTTGAAAGATATTTCCTAAGCTTGAATAAAGTTTTGTATTTTTATGAGTGTTTAACTTTAAAAGCTCTTAGCTTACTCAAACTTATTTATATTTTTTGACAAACCTTTTATATTCCTTACATAAATACAAAAATCATATCCAAAGGTTTTGAAAGCTATGTATTGAGCTTTAATAAAGTATTGAATTTTTATGAGCTTTTGCAGTATTTATCCTGAAAAGCTCCTACTTATTTATATTTTCAAAACAAACCTTTTTGAATCTTTAGATGAATACAAGAAGCATATCCAAAGGTTATTTCATATATTTATGAGCTTTTGCAGTGTTAAACTCAAAAAGCTTTTACTTTACTCAAACTAGTTTATATTTTTAAGACAAATCTTTAATATTCTTAACATGAATACAAAAAGCATATCCAAAGGTTTTAAAAGCTATTTATTAGGCTTTAATAAATGTTTGTATTTTTATGAGTGTTTAACTTTAAAAGCTCTTAGTTCACTCAACCTTATTTATATTTTTTGACAAACCTTTTATATTTCTTACATAAATACACAAATCATATTAAAAGGTTTTGAATGCTATGATTAAGCTTTAATAAAGTTTTGCAGTGTTAAACCTAAAAAGCTCATAGTTTAAGCAAACTTACTTATATCTTTAAGACTAATCTTTTGTATTCTTTACATGAATTTCAAAAGCATATCCAAAGGCTTTAAAAGCTATTTAGCTCTAATAAAGTCTTCTGTTTTTATGAGCTTTTTTGTATTCTTTACATGAATTTAAAAAGCATATCCCATGGCTTTAAAAGCTATTTAGCTCTAATAAAGTCTTATGTTTTTATGAGCTTTTACAGTGTAAAACCTTAAAAGCTTTTAATTTACTAAAACTTGTTTACATTTTTAAGACAAAACTTTTGTATTCTTAACATGAAAACAAGAAGCGTATTCAAAGGTTTTGAAAGCTATTTACCAAGCTTTAATAAAGTTTTGTATTTTTATGAGCTTTTGCAGTATGTAACCTAAAAAGCTTTTACTTTATTCAAACTTATTTTTATTTGTAAGGCAAACATTAAACATTATTTAAAAGAATTCAAGAAGCAAATAAACATGTTAAAGTTCTTAAAGCTTTAGCACTTACCCTTAATAAAATCTACAGCCATTTCCAGGCCATAGGTATCCTTATCACAATCATCTAATATATGAGCTCCCAGAGTAATATTTGGCAACAGCTGCATCTTATTAACCTGATCCAGAGTATAAAGCATTGCCTCTAATGCCTGAATCCCACCCTGAGGCATAATGGGCCCACAGGTAATGCTATCCTCACGTGAGTGTACCATCATAAGACCACCCAAAATAACATTACCCTCCATCACTGAGGCATGCTTAACAGGCCATGAAGGTGTTGTGGTTGTTGAAGTAGTCGCAAAGGTATTGCTGTATAAAGAAGACGATATGACCGAAGATGTGGAGGTTGAGTAGGAGGATAGTAGTGAGGATGTTGGCAATAAGGAAGAAAATGTTGAAATTGTTGAAGCATAAACATAGGGTAAGGCTGTAGTGGTGGTTAGCTTGGAGGAGTTGTTGTTGTTGCTGGTGGTGGACGTTAGGGTAGATATTGTCGTAAGTAATTGCATTTGTGATGTTGTAGTATTTGTAATGATAGTATCTGAAGTAGGTTCTGTTGATGTAGTCCGAGCACGGTCGTTACTTAATCTAGTATTAAGTGAATCGTGCATTGATAAGGGTCCATTAGCTGTGGTAAATGAGGTGTTAGTGGCAGCAGGAGTCTTGTTATAAAGACTTTCTTGTGTTATATTTGATAATGGTATTGGCTTGCTCGTGGTGGTAGTGGTAATGATAGGGGGTGTTATTAAGGATTTGGCTAATGTAGTAGTTTCTAATTCCAAGAAGTTTTGCAGTTCCACGTTTGTTTGAGATATTTTATCATCTGTTGTTGTTATCAGGAATTCGGTTGTTGTTGATTCTAAAATTTCTGCCCTTGCGTCTGCTGCTGCTGTTGATGCTTCAGTTGTCGCCTGAAACATTCCATTATCTGGCTTAAATCCATTCACAACATGTTTCCCATCAATTAGCTGAATATTTTGGCTTTCATTATTGTTTTTCACATTCTGTTGCAAATTGCCCTCCAGCTGTTTGTTATTCATAATATTCTTTATTGCCTCCATGTTATTGGCATTTCCTTTGTTTAAGATCCCCTTTCTCGTCCTTGTCGTTGCTGCTGCTTCTTCTGCTGCTTCAGTTGTCGTCATCATCCTCATTGTCGCTGTCTTCGTAGTCGTCACACTCAATGGATATTGTTTTAGTTTATCGTCATCATTGGTGGATTTTAATTTACGTACATCCGCTTTTTCCAATTCAACGCTTTCATTTTTAGATTTATTTAGCTGATGTTTTTTCTTAATGTCAATAATTGATTGTATATCCGAATTTCCTTCAGCATCTGTTTCATTTTTTTGCCACGACTTATTTGTTAGATTTTCTGCTAAATATTCGTGGGAATTTTCCTTTTTGTATACAGTTTGTGGTTTTTCCCCGAACGCTAATGATTGTGTTAAATTGTCTGTTGAAGGGATTTTCTTATTTAAACGCTTGGAACGTTCAAAAGTTGTATTCAAGGGAATTTTTCTTAGTGGATTTTCATCATGAAGTGTAAATTTTGTTTGAAGTGTAAATTTTGTGAAATTCTTATTTTCCAGGGAGTCTTTTATTAGGAGAGCTTGCGAAAGTTCTTTTTCTATACTTTTGCCTAAAAGCTTTTTTTCATTTATCACAAATTGAGTCGCATTTTCATTCAAAACATTCTTTAAATTAAATTTTCTTACACTAGAATCATTAATAAAGTTTTCAGATGCACCGAGCTTTTTGTTTCCGCTTAAAGCTTTTACCAAGCTTTGAGGTTTGCTTAACTTGTTGTCCAACTTTAAACGCTTAGAAGTTTCCTTACTTTTGTTGCTTTTATTTATATCAAAAAAGCTTTCATTTAAGCTTTTTGAGGAACTTTCCAGCTTTTTAGATTTAAAAGCTTCCGAAGACTTTTTGATAGCATCACCATCTTGGTTATTTTCTGCTTCAGCTAATTTCTTTTTAAGGTATTGCCTTTTAAGGGCTTCAGTTTCTTCTGTATTGTTTTGAGATGATACTTTTAAAAAGCTTTCATCTGGCTTCAGTTTTAGTGAAGACTGAATTGCTTTGTTTCCTTCAAAATTTTCTTTGTTCTTAATAACTTTTCTATTATTCATGTTAGATTGAACCGATTCCATTGAAGAACTGGGTTTATGCTGAAGCTCTAATGTTGTTTGAGAAGCTTTTTGGTTACCAAAGCTTTTATCTTGCTCAAAGCTTATATCTTGCTTAAAGCTTTTATCTTGCTCAAAGCTTTTTTCTTGCTCAAAGCTTTTACTCTTTTCAAATTTATGCAAAAAATTCATTACAATAGAATGATTTAAAGAAGCTTTCGGATTTAGGAGCTTTAGGTCAGGTTCAGAAGATCTTGGTATATCAAAACTTTTACTGTTTTCAATTTTATTGGAACTTTTTCGAAAATAATTCTTCAAAGAGCTTTCTTGTGGTGAAAGCTTTAAGCCGCTTTTAAGAGTTGCCAAGCTCTTGATGTCTTTATCTTGTTGTTTATCATCACGATCTAAGTCTCTGTTTCCAATTTTCTCAGGAGAACTTTTAATACTATAGTTTAAAGAGCTTTTCTGCTGTGAGAGTTTAAAAGCAGACAGAGAAGTATTAGAATTTTTGGTCTCAGAACTTTTTGAGAAATTTATATTTTCAGAACTTTCTTGATAATCGAGCTTTGAAATTATTTGATAGGCTTTATTTTCTAACTCAGGGTGATAGTCTTGAATTTTAGTTTTTGTAACATTTTCAAAGTCTTTTTGTTTAGTTTCTAAGGAGCTTTTGTTATCCACAGGCTTTGAAGATGATATTAAATCTTTTGGCTTTCCTAAGCTTTTATTGTCTTCAATATTTTCAACTTTGTTTTGATTAATTTTTTGTAAAATTCTTCCCTTTTGCTCGAGCTTTGAATTATTTGTTATATTGTTTTTATTCAATTGAAAAAGCTTTTTGGTATTCAAATCTTTTGAATTTTCAAAGCTCTTTATATTATCAAATGAATCTGAAGAGTTTTTTGCATGGTTTTGGGATGACGGAAGAGCTTTTTGATTTTCAAAGCTTTTGCCATTATAAGTATTATCGATTTTATGCTTAGAGCTTTCCGGATGTTTCTCAATATTTTCTTTTTTATAAAAGAGTTCTTTTGTTATTAAAGCTTTTGGTTCAGGGGTTGACTGTAAATGGCTTTTTGTTGCTCTAAGCTTCTCAGTTGATGGTAGAGCTTTTTGGCTATTCAAGTTTTCGGAACTACTGATATTTTCCGTGGGTTTTTCGGTCAGTTTGAGTAAAGAGCTTTTATGAGATTCGTGCTTTAAAGATGTTGTCTTATTATTTTCACTTGTATCAAAAAGCTTTTCTGTTTCTAGAGCTTTTAAGTTGTTCCTAACATCACTAGGCTTTTGCTGCTTTATTATTACCTTGAAATTGTCTGCCCCTTTAAAATATTCTTGATTGGTATTTGTTATACTGTGTTCCTTAACCTCAGCTGCTCTTGATAATACGACCATTCCTGGAAAGTAATTTTTAACATAATTTTCCTTTTCCCTTAAATCCTCCTCAATATTTTGTGTGTAATTTCTTTCATCTTTAGTATTTTTTAAATTACTTTCTTCTTTATATTTTCTTTTAACATCTGCAGGTGTTGTAGTAGCCTCAGCTTCTTTGAAAATTTCCTGTTCATGGCTTTTGTGGGCTATTGGAGCTTTTATGTTTGATGTGGCAGCTGTTGTAAAATCCATTTTATTTTCAATTAATTCAGCTGTAGCTGCATTTGAAGCATATTCCTTTTCTGTTTCCCTTGCTAAATCCTTTAAAGCCCTTGATATTAATCCTTTACTTTCACCTGGAGAAAGCTCTTTTTTCTGTGCTTTTTCTACCTGTGTTTCAGTTTTATTAATTAAATTATTATTCGTGATTAAAATGTTTACAATCATTGGTGGCTTTGTCTGGGCATTATTTTCTCGTAAATTCGCTACATTCATTTCAGGCAAAAGTGACAGTTTATTTTTATGATTTTGCTGTTCCGAGGTTTGCCAGGATTTGACAGAATTTGAAGAAGAGGAGGAGGCAAGTGGTTGATTTGTGGGATAGTGTGTATAGGATGTTGGCTTTGTCTCAAGAGATCTCATTAGATTCTTTAAATTCTGACCATCAGCAAATGTTTCAGTTGTGGCAGTTGAGCTATAAGTAATTTCTTTGGTTTTCCCAGGAGTTTTTTTGCTGGTGATTGTGTTGGTGAATTTGTCAGGTGTATTAGAGGCTATTTGAAATGGGGTCATTGTTGCATGAGTTGCTATTTCGAATGCTTGTCTTCTGTTGAATGAAAACTTTGTTGTTTTGGATGAATCTAATGTTTTTGCTGACTCAGAAAATTTTCCTGCAGTTGCCATTTCTTTCGCTGTTGCTTCTCCTGCTGGTGTTGTTGGTGGCAATAGCAATAATGTTTTCTTATAACTTGTCTTAAACGAATTTCTCGCTGTTGCATCTTTTAGCTTAAGGGTCATTTGGGTATCACTGTTGTTGACATTTAATTTGTTGCTAAATACTAATGTTGACAATTTAGATTTGCCATTATCCTTATTTTTAGTCCCTTTACTATTACTGCCACTATCCTCCTTCATGTCATCTATATTCTTTAGATATCTTCTTCCTAAGCCCCCATTTTCCACAAACAATTGTTGCTGCTGTTGCACCAATACTACTACCGGCTCTTTGCTTTTTATTGCAACTGCAGCATTTTGTTGCTGTATTTGCTTGGCAATACACATTGTTAATTGTTGTTGCTGCATTAGCCATGTTATAATAATTATTTGTATTATTCTTTTATTAAGCATTTGTTTATAAATTCTATACATATTAATTGCATATAAATATGTATTTTTTTCTAAGCTCTCACGAAATTTGTATTACTAGTTTTCTATTATTAATATTAAATTTTTAATTACCGTTCTAATGTCAGCATAATTGTTTGTTAGATGCTGACATATCATTAGTTTCAGTTGAAGCTGCAAAATTGTAATTATTATTTAATTATTTTTTTAAATTTAATTATTAATAACACTAAGCATGAAAAATACACGTTTTATATATATGATAAAAATTTGTCATACCTAAATGTCACAACTAAAAGCTTTTATAAGAGATAAAGACCAGAATTTTCCACAGATCGATACAGTGAATGATGTAGATTATCATTGCAAGAAAAGATTCAAATCGGTTCATAGATTTCAGAGTTATCAACATAAAGGCGCAAATACTTTCAAATCAATATTAATTATATATCAAACAAGTTTTAGTTTAATAAAAACCATCTAAGATCAATTTTTTCCCGGTCTGTAAACCTATTTGTCAACATTACTATTGTAGAAGAACTCATTTAAATCGGTTTACAAATATAAGAGTTATCAACTTTGAAGCACAAAGACTTCAAAATCAAACTTAACTATAAATCAAATAGGTTTCAGTTAAATGACAATATCTTAGAGTTCTTATACGATCAAAGCGCAAGATTTCTCAGATCTATAAAACAATTTGTCCACATTATTTCTGTAGAAGAAATCATTCAAATCGGTTCACAAATTTCCAAGTTTTGAATAAAAAAGGCTAAACTTATTCTATATCAAATAAGTTCTAGTTAAATGTTTATAACTTCAAGTTGTTGAATTTTCTAAGACGAAGATTTTGTCAGATCTGAAAAATCAATTTGCCTACATTGTTTCTGTAGAAAACATTTTTTGAAAAACAATTTTTAATATTAATAATGAGAAATTTTTAGCAATCCTTTTATAAAAATAGAAAATTTTGTAAAAAAAAAATTCTATTAAAATAAGAAATTTTTTAAAAATATATTTATATAAAAATGAAAGTTTGTCTGTCTGTGTGTCCTTTATATAATAGTAAACCATGCATTTGATCATGTTATGATCTTGAGAAAAGTTATTGGGCATGACCCGACGTACACTACCAAGTTGGCATGAAAAAGTGGCGCCATTGAAAATTTCTTTAAGTTAATTAAGTCGTAAACTATGGATTTGATCATGTTATAATCTTTAGCAATGTTGTTGCGAATAGGTCCCATAAGGTTTCTATATTGGTATGACCAATTTCTGACAAGTGGTGCCACTGAAAATTACATAAAATTGATTATATTGTAACCTATGCATTTGCTTATGCTTTGATCTTGAGCAAAGTTGTTGCACATGAATTAACGGAGATCTCTAAGTTGGTGTAATTTAAATCCGATGGATTGCGCCGCTCAAATTAATTTAAAATAAGTTGAAACTTACACTATGATTATTATCTTAACCAAATTTCTTGTGCACGAGACGACGAAGGTTTCTAAATTGTTACGACTTATTTTCACCAGATGGCGCAAAATGAAATTTATTCAAAATGAATCGAAACGTACACTATGCAAACGCATTTCATTATTTCATGAGATAACTAAGGTTTCAAAGTTGATATGACAAATTTCCGGCAGGTGGGGCCACTGAAAATTACCCAAAAAAAAATTAAATCGTAAACTCTTCATTTCATCTTGCAATGAGCTTTAGCCATATCCTTTAAATTTATTTTAGTTAGGAAATTTTTGAAAAATTTCCTATAAAAATAGGAAATTTTTGAAAAATTTCCTATAAAAATAGGAAATTTTTGAAAAATTTCCTATAAAAATAGGAAATTTTTGAAAAATTTCCTATAAAAATAGGAAATTTTTGAAAAATTTCCTATAAAAATAGGAAATTTTTGAAAAATTTCCTATAAAAATAGGAAATTTTTGAAAAATTTCCTATAAAAAATAGGAAATTTTTGAAAAATTTCCTATAAAAATAGGAAATTTTTGAAAAATTTTCTATAAAAATAGGAAATTTTTGAAAAATTTCCTATAAAAATAGGAAATTTTTGAAAAATTTCCTATAAAAATAGGAAATTTTTGAAAAGTTTCCTAAAAAAATTCCTATAAAAATAGGAAATTTTTGAAAAACTTCCTATAAAAATAAGAAATTTTTGAAAAATTTCCTATAAAAATAGGAAATTTTTGAAAAATTTCCTATAAAAATAGGAAATTTTTGAAAAATTTCCTATAAAAATAGGAAATTTTTGAAAAATTTTCTATAAAAATAGGAAATTTTTGAAAAATTTCCTATAAAAATAGGAAATTTTTGAAAAATTTCCTATAAAAATAGGAAATTTTTGAAAAATTTCCTATAAAAATAGGAAATTTTTGAAAAATTTCCTATAAAAATAGGAAATTTTTGAAAAATTTCCAATAAAAATAAGAAATTTTTGAAAAATTTCCAATAAAAAAAGGAAAAATTTCCTATAAAAATAGGAAATTTTTGAAAAATTTCCTATAAAAATAGGAAAATTTTGAAAAATTTCCTATAAAAATAGGAAATTTTTGAAAAATTTCCTATAAAAATAGGAAATTTTTGAAAAGTTTCCTAAAAAAATTCCTATAAAAATAGGAAATTTTTGAAAAACTTCCTATAAAAATAAGAAATTTTTGAAAAATTTATTATAAAAATAGGAAATTTTTGAAAAATTTCCCATAAAAATAGGAAATTTTTGAAAAATTTCCTATAAAAATAGGAAATTTTTGAAAAATTTCCTATATTAATAGGAACATTTTTAAAAAACTTCCTATAAAAATAGGAAATTTTTGAAAAATTTCCTATTTATTAAGAAATTTTTGGAAAATTTAGAAATTTTTGAAAATTTTCTGATAAAAATAAGAAATTTTAAAAAATTTCCTATAAAAATTAGAAAGACTTCAAGAGCTTTATAAAAAGCTTTTATTATTATTTCGTAACTAATTCGTTCTTTCTTTCAAAACACTGGTCTTTTTCATGCTTAGTGTTTGATAGTAAACATTCATTGTCATTTTCATTTTTTCATTTTCACTTTTTTTGTGCATAATTTATTTACCTTTATATTTTATGAAAAACTTTTTTATCATTTAATTAATTTTTTATTCTATTTTATTAGATTTTATTTGATTCGTTGTATCGTTGTTGTTTTAATTGGACTCTATTAAAAGCATTATCTAGATCATTCTACGTTAATCTGCAAATAAAAAATTTAAAAATTCAGTTTATTAATTATGATAAAATTCAATTAATTAAAGGAAAATATTTACTAAACAAATATTTGAAGTAGTTGGTGGTAAATAATGACAAAGGATTTAATTAAGATTAAAAAATCAATTTTTTATTTGAACGACTTTTTTAGAATTTTATAAAAATATCGTAGTTTATTGGAAATAGTAATGGTAGGTTAATTAATTCAGATAACAAAAACCTTTCAGGCTATTAAGACTCAAGATAAAGAAAGCTCTGTAAAAGCTTTTTAACAAAACACTTTCATAACTATTTTGTATAATTTATATTTATACCTAATCCTTGTAATGAATTTCTAACAAAGCTAAAATAATATTATTAAAATTCATTTTTAAAATATGCAAATCGTTCTAAAAAGTTTCTAAACCCCTTTCTTAAGTCACAAATCAGGCAAATATCTCCTAATATTTAACCTTATAAATAATAATAATCCATTTATGTAAATCATTTAATTTCGTGATTTTCGCTTAGAAGTTCATAAACTAAATTACAAATTTGCTGGAAGAATTCTTCGTTAAAATGAAAGTGACACTAACAACTTTTTAACAAAAAAACTTTTTACCAACTGAAATTAAACAAATAAATTGTTGTTGGTATAACAAAAACATAAATAAATAAATGAATAAATAACAATATTAAAAAGTTTTTTGATTATATTTATTAGGGGGTTTTTGGGGCAGGAAGTATCTATTTAGTTACTGGAGGATGAGAAGGAGGGAAATGAAAACTTTGGAGGCTTTAGGAAAAGACATAAATACAATTATAAAAGAGGATGAACTTTAAACGGATAAATGTTTTGCCACAAGAATTTTGAGGGTTTGGGTGATAATAACTTACAGACGCTTTAAAAAAATTGTTTGGTAATAATTTTGCAACTCGCGTAATATCTGAGATTTCTAGAAAATAAGAAAAACAATTTTCTAAATAATATCCCCAATTCGAATAAAGAAAACTTTTGTATAGAAAAATTTTTATAATGAAGAATTTTCTACAGAAAAATTTTTATAATGAAAAATTTTCTATAAAAAAATTTTTATAACAAAAAATTTTCTATGGAGACATTTTTATAACAAAAAATTTTCTATGGAGACATTTTTATAACAAAAAATTTTCTATAGAAACAATTTGATAATGAAAAATTTTCTATATACAAATTTTTATAATAAAAAATTTTCTATAGAAAAATTTTCTTAACGAAAAATTTTCCATAGAAAAATTTTCTATAATAAAATTTTTATAACGAAAAATTTTCTATAGAAAAATTTTGTATAGAAAAATTTGTATAAAGAAAAATGTGCTATAGAATAATTTGTATAAAGAAAAATTTGCTATAGAAAAATTTTTATAATGTAAAATTTTTTATTGAAAATTTTTTATAACGAAAAATTTTCTATAGAAAAATTTTTTAATGAAAAATTCTCTATAGGAAAATGTTTTTTATGAAAAATTTTTTATAGGAAAATTTTTTTTAATGAAAATCTTTCTATAGAAAAATTTTTATAATAAAAAGTTTTCTATAAAAAATTTTTATAATGAAAATTTTTCTATAAAGATAGAATATAAATACAGCTATAGAAATATATAGCTATAGAAAATTTTCTATGCAGAAAATTTTACAAAAAAAAATTTGTGTAGAAAAATTTTTATAAAAAACATTTTTTATTCAAAAATTTTTATAGTGAAAAATTTGCTATAGAAGAATTTTTATAATAAATAATATTTTATAGAAAAATTTTGATAATGAAAAATTTTCTGCAGAAAAATTTATATAACAAAAAATCTTTTCTAAAAAAGAAAAAAAAAATATAATAATGTAAGGAAAATTTTCTATAGAAAAAATCTTATACTGAAAAATTTTCCATTGAAAAATTTTCTATAGAAAAATTTTCTATATAAAAATTTTCTATACAAAAGTTTTCTATATGAAAATAAGAATAATAAAAAATGTTGTATAGAAAAATGTTTATAAAGAAACATTTTCTATAGACAATTTTCTATAATGAACAATTTTTTATAGCAAAGTTTTCTAAGAAAAATTTTTATATTGAAAAATTTCCTATAGATATGTATATTGTTATAGCAAAAAATTTTCTACACATTTTATGTTAAAAAATTTTATAACGAAAAATATTTATAAATAAAAACTCATTTTTTATAATGAAAAATTTTCTATTGAAAATTTTTTATAATAAAAATTTTGCTATAGAAAATTGTTTATAATGAAATATTTTCTTTACAAACATTTTTATAACGAAAAATTTTAATCGAAATATTTTATATAGAAAAATTTTTATAACGAAAAATTTTCTAAAGAAAAATTTTTACAACGAAAATTTAAAAAAAAAAAATTTTAAAGACGAAAAATTTTTTAAAGATAAATTTAACAACGAAAACTTTTTAAAAGAAAAATCTTTACAAAGAAAAATTTTTTACAACAAAAAATTATCTTAAGAAAAATCTTTATAAAAAAATTTACAGAAAAATTTTTATAATGAAAAATTATAATGAAAAACTTTTTATAGAAAAATTTTTATAATGAAAAATTTTCTATAGAAAAATTTTTTTTAAAAAATTCTTTTTTTTTTAATTTTTAAAACGAAAAAATTTCTATAGTAACAGGTTGGGATCAAATGCGAATACTCTTTCCTTATGAAAAATATTTACGTCCCGACAATTCTGCTATTTACTTTTTGGTAATATTTTTATAATGAAAAATTTTCTATAGAAAAATTTTTATAATGAAAAAATTTCTACAGAAAAATTTTCTATAAAAAAATGTTTATAATGAATAGTTTTTTTTTTGAAAAATTTTTATAACGAAAACATTTATATAGGAAACGTTTGTAACGAAAAATTTTCATTAGAAAATTTGTTATAGAAAATTTTTTATAGAAAAATTTTTGTAATGAAAAATTTTTTATAATAAAAAATTTTCTATAGAAAAATTTTTATAATGAAAAATTTTCTATAGAAAAATTTTCATTAGGAAAAATTTACAGGAAAAACCTCTTGTCACTTTTTCGATAAAAAAAACCTCTCTTAATTTTTTCTATAGAAAAACATGTCTTCAGTTTTTCTGTAGAAAAACTCCCTGTCGTTGACTTTTTCCTTAAAAATCTCCTGTCGTCGACTTTTTCTATAGAAAAACCTCCTGTCGTTAACTTTTTCTATAGAAAAACCTCCTGTCGTTGACTTTTTCTATAGAAAAACCTCCTGTCGTTGACTTTTTCTATAGAAAAACCTCCTGTCGTTGACTTTTTCTATAGAAAAACCTCCTGTCGTTGACTTTTTCTATAGAAAAACCTCCTGTCGTTGACTTTTTCTATAGAAAAACCTCCTGTTGTTGTTTTTTTTTTTTTTCTATAGAAAAACCTCCTGTCGTTGACTTCTTCTATAGAAAAACCTCCTGCCGTTGTTTTTTGTTCTATAGAAAAACCTCCTGTGGTTGACTTTTTCTATAGAAAAACCTCCTGTCGTTGACTTTTTCTATAGAAAAACCTCCTGTCGTTGACTTTTTCTATAGAAAAACCTCCTGTCGTTGACTTTTTCTATAGAAAAGCCTCCTGTCGTTGACTTTTTCTATAGAAAAACCTCCTGTCGTTGACTTTTTCTGTAGAAAAACCTCCTGTCGTTGACTTTTTCTATAGAAAAGCCTCCTGTCGTTGACTTTTTCTATAGAAAAACCTCCTGTTGTTGTTTTTTTTTCTATAGAAAAACCTCCTGTTGTTGTTTTTTTTTCTATAGAAAAACCTCCTGTCGTTGACTTTTTCTATAGAAAACCCTCCTGTCGTTGACTTTTTCTATAGAAAAACCTCCTGTCGTTGACTTTTTCTATAGAAAAACCTCCTGTCGTTGACTTTTTTTATAGAAAAGCCTCCTGTCGTTGACTTTTTCTATAGAAAAACCTCCTGTTATTGTTTTTTTTCTATAGAAAAACCTCCTGTCGTTGACTTCTTCTATAGAAAACCCTCCTGTCGTTGTTTTTTGTTCTATAGAAAAACCTCCTGTGGTTGACTTTTTCTATAGAAAAACCTCCTGTCGTTGACTTTTTCTATAGAAAAACCTCCTGTCGTTGACTTTTTCTATAGAAAAACCTCCTGTCGTTGACTTTTTCTATAGAAAAGCCTCCTGTCGTTGACTTTTTCTATAGAAAAACCTCCTGTCGTTGACTTTTTCTATAGAAAAACCTCCTGTCGTTGACTTTTTCTATAGAAAAACCTCCTGTCGTTGACTTTTTCTATAGAAAAGCCTCCTGTCGTTGACTTTTTCTATAGAAAAACCTCCTGTTGTTGTTTTTTTTTCTATAGAAAAACCTCCTGTCGTTGACTTTTTCTATAGAAAAACCTCCTGTCGTTGACTTTTTCTATAGAAAAACCTCCTGTCGTTGACTTTTTCTATAGAAAAACCTCCTGTCGTTGACTTTTTTTATAGAAAAGCCTCCTGTCGTTGACTTTTTCTATAGAAAAACCTCCTGTTGTTGTTTTTTTTCTATAGAAAAACCTCCTGTCGTTGACTTCTTCTATAGAAAAACCTCCTGTCGTTGTTTTTTGTTCTATAGAAAAACCTCCTGTTGTTGTTTTTTTTTCTATAGAAAAACCTCCTGTCGTTGACTTCTTCTATAGAAAAACCTCCTGTCGTTTTTTTTTGTTCTATAGAAAAACCTCCTGTCGTTGACTTTTTCTATAGAAAAACCTCCTGTCGTTGACTTTTTCTATAGAAAAACCTCCTGTCGTTGACTTTTTCTATAGAAAAACCTCCTGTCGTTGACTTTTTCTATAGAAAAACCTCCTGTCGTTGACTTTTTCTATAGAAAAACCTCCTGTCGTTGACTTTTTCTATAGAAAAACCTCCTGTCGTTGACTTTTTCTATAGAAAAACCTCCTGTCGTTGACTTTTTCTATAGAAAAACACACTCTTTCTGAAGAAAAATTTAACATCACCCATTTTTCTATAGAAACATTTGAGGTAACATATATCTGCTTATCTCGAGAGATAGTACTTTTTGACTACACAGATCAGATACATAATACCTCGACCATCTTTGTAAAAAGTTATGTTTGAATTCCTTAAAAACTACAAAAGATATGTAAGTTTTGATAAAAACCTATTTTAATCCCACTGTACATTTGTATAATAATTTTTAAGTATTAAGCATAAAATTTTTATAATAGATTGATTTTTCCAGAAATTTATGAATTTGACTAAGTATATCTATATTTTACCTATTACAAGAAAAAGTTTTTCACAAGAATTGAAAACTTTTTTGAATAGAATTCTTAGGAGGAGAGGTTGGAAATATGTAGAAACTTTCACCCAAATTGTAAATTACTTTGAGGCTACAAATTGAATCAAGAATCATTCAAGCATGCGGCATAAAAAATTAAATAAATATTGTACTTAAATACGAGTAAATAAGTTATTTTCGTTTATTTAAATTTACATATTAAGTAAAAAGTATTTGTAACAAGGACTATCTCCTCTTCCTCCCTCCTCAAACCCTCCTCCTATTATCGTTTGACCTTTCCTCTAGAGTGGAGGCAAAACCTCAATGTATTTTCATTTCTTTAACAAAATTATGGAAACCATGACCAAAGTTCAATATATTCTTTCATTTTACTTTTATTGTTGGTAAGTGTGTGTGTGTGTGTGTGTGTGTGTGTGTGCGTATGTAAATGTGGAAATGTAAATAATGTTTTTGTGTTGGGGTGTAAAATTTAATTTGTAAATTGAATAAACCAACGTATAAATGTATTAATGAAGGCTACTTAACATATTTTGAAGCCCCAACCAGAACCAGATACATTATGTTTCTTTGTAAGAATTCCTGCTTTTTGAGCCTCTTTCTATGATTTAATTTACAATTTACGTAATATGTAAATTAAATAGTTAAGTTCAGAAAAAGAACAAAATTTTTTTCAAATTATTACCAAATTTAAGAACTCTTCAACATTCACATAATTTCTCCAATTATAGCCAAACATACATCAACTTCTATAATGATCCCCTTTTTTAGTCTTCATATACATTTTAATTTTATAAAATGTGCTATTTATTTCCTCACTACTATTTCCTATCCCCTACTTTTTCATTAATTTCATTTTGCATTAATCCTCTTATAAGATTTAAAAGGAAAGTTTTGTAATGTATTAAAATAGTCAAGTGTAAAACTGTTTCTGGGACATTTGATAGGAAGATGAGATGCCGCACAAGTTCCATTAATAGCTATTCCCTGAGGGCAAGGTAAAAGGTGAGATAATTTAAAAGCTAATGTTATTAGAAGAATCACTAAAAAGTGTGTGACTATTAAGTGTCAAGTAGATTTTTATATATTAATGAACAGTAGGAGGTTTTTCTAAAGAAAAAGTGGGGGACAAGAGGTTTTTCTATATATAAATAGTGAACGTAGGTTTTTCTATATATAAATAGTGAAAATATTTTTTCTATAAAAACCCTTTGTTTACATTTTTTGTTATAAAAATTTTTCCATAGAAAAAGTTTTGTTATAAAAATTTTTCGTTATCAAAATTTTTCTATTAAAAATTTTTGGTTAAAAAAATTTTTCTGTAGAAAATGTTTTGTTATAAAAATTTGCCTACAGATAATTTTTGAAGTAAAAATTTTTCTATAGAAAACTTTTTCTTAAAGAAAATTTTCTATAGAAAATTTTTTGTTATAAAAGCTTTTCTATAACAAACAAACATTTTTATTACGAAAAATTGTCAATAGAAAAATTTTTAAACCAAAAATTTTTCATAAAATAATTTTTATAACAAAAAGTTAAACTTTTTCTATAGAAAAATTTTTATAATAAAACATTTTTTTAACAAAAATTTTTATAACGAAACATTTAATATAGAAAAATTTTTATAATCAAAAACTTTCTATAGAAACATTTTTATAACGAGAAATTTTCTATAGAAATTTTTATGACGAAAAAATTTCGACAAAAAAATTTTAATAACAAAATTTTCTACACTCAGAATATAATGTTGGTAAAAATAAATGAAAATGTAATTTAAAATAAATGAATTTTCATTTAAAAACCGGTTGACTAAATTTTTATTCAAATTCAACGAAAAATTCATTTAAATTTGAATGTTAAAAAAATAACTTTAAATTTTCGTATAATTAAATATATTTTAAAATTAATTTTAATATTTTAATTGCCGAAAAAACAACTAGCAAATTTTTCAAATCAAACTAATTTTACAGTTATTTTAATTTTTTTGACTATCAAAAAAATAACTACAAAATTTTTCGAATCAAACTAAAGTTTCCGTTATTTTCATTTTTTTGACTAACAAAAAATAAACTACAAAATCTTTGAAAACGAACGAATGTTTCAGTTATTTTCAATTTTTTAACTGACAAAAAATAAACTACAAAATTTTTCAAATCAAACTAAATTTTTCGTTATTTTCAATTTTTTAACTATCAACAAACTAACTGTAAAATTCTTCAAATAAAAGTTCAATTCAGTAAAATTTAATGATAATTCAATTGTTTTATTTAATAAATTAAAATAAATAAAATTACATAAAAAACCTTAAGATTAATAACAATACTGGTTAATATATACATTTATATAAGATGTAGATATACATTTGTTTGGATTCAAAAAGTATTTTTATATAATATTTATACGAGTATGTATTATTAAATAATGTACATATCTTTATGTATTTTGATGCATTTAATTCGAATCAAACTATATAAAAAATATTTTTTTAAAAATTTAAACTTTTATAAAAATTTTAAATTTTACAAAAATTTTAAATTTTATTTTATAAAAATTTAAAAGTTAACAATAACAATTTCAAATTAATTAAAAATTTTATTTTAATAATGCTTAAAATTTTATAAAATTGAAATTTATATAAAAATTATAATTTTTTAAAAATTTAAATTTTTATAAAAATTTTAATTTTTATAAAAATTTAAATTCTTATAAGAATTAAAATTTTTATAAAAGTTTTAAATTTTTATTAAAATTTAAAATTTTATAAAAATATTAAAATTTAAAAAAATTTTAAATTTTATAAAAATTTTTAATTTTACAAAAATTTAAAATTTTATACAAAAAGTTAGCTTTTATGAAAATGAAAGATTTTTAAATAATTTAAAATTTTTATAAAAATTTAAAGTTTTATAACAATTTGATATTTTATAAACATTTAAAATTTTACTAAAGTTTAATATTGTATAACAATTTAATATTTGCTAAAAGTTTAAAATTTGATTAAAGTAATTTTAAATTTTAATAAAAATAATTTTAAATTTTATAAAAATTAGAAGTTTTATTTAATATTTTATTAATATTTAAAATTTTATAAAAATTAAAGTATTTTTAATTTAAAATTTTTATAACATTTTAAAATATTTAATTTTTATAAATTTTTAATTTAAACTGTTTATAAAATTTTCCATTTTTATAAAATTTTTAATTTTTAAAAAATTTTAAATTTATATACTTTTAAAATTTTTAAAAAATCTTTAGTTTTTATGAAAATTTCAATTTTTGTAAAATTTTAGATTTTTATAAAATTTTTTTAATATAAATTTTTTTTAAATCTTAAAATTTTTATAAAATTTAAGATTTTTATAAAATTTGTATAAACTTTTAAGTTCTAAATTATTACAATAATGATACTGGACGCTGAATACGGGAACTTTGTCTGGAACCCATCTGAAAATTAAATTTTTATCAGTTTTATATATATGTATTTTATATAAAAAACATGCTTACCTTTACAAATGGTTAACCGGACCCTTGGACCTTTGTTCGCTAGAGACTGGACATCTGTAAATGTTTTCTTTTGAAATATGTTTGTATGTTAGATGGGACAAAATCCATCAATGTCCATTGAAATTATAAGACTATAAAATATGCCATTAAGTTGACACATACATATCTAATAAAATATTTGTTTCCATTATGGTGTCATAATGTCAATGGACATTATGGAATGCAACCATACATTTTTAAAATTTTATAAAAACATAAAACTTTTAATTTTTATAAAATTTTAATTGTTATAAAATTTAAAATTTTTATAAAATATAAAATTTTGTTACAACAATAATAATGTTACTCGCCTTTGGCGCTGGATACTGGAACTCTTTCCGGAACCTATCTGAAAATTAAATTTTTATTAGTTATTGAATTTTGTTATGTATAAAAAACATGCTTACCTTTACCGATGGATTATCTTAACCTTGGACCTTTGGACGCTAGTTACTGTACACCTGTAATTGTTTTTATAAGAAATATGTTCTGCAAATCTCTTCCGTGTGCAATTAGATTTAAGTCAATTACACATTGAAGTGATTTTCAGAACATATCTAAATGTTTGGTATCTTTCCATAATGTCCATTGATATTATAACACCACAAAATAATATATCTAATAAAGAGTTCTTTTCCATTGAGTCATAATGTCCATGAACATTATGGAATGCGACTAAACATTTAGATATGTTCTGAAAATCACTTAAATGTGTAATTAAATTAAATCCAATTGCACATGGAAGTGATTTACAGAATCGTTTTATAAAGACCATCTATAATCCAAAAAATAATAAAAATGATCTGGGCAGGGTTAGCTTTGACCCTTATACAGTTGAAGCTTTTAAACTTTATACAAAAGACGTTTTAGTGAATGGTTGTACAAAGTGGCAAAAATACTTGTAAATGATAACATAATGTAAATATGTGGTAAAAGTGAGCAGTTTATTATTACAACTAGATAATGACTAACATAGCGCTATCGAAGATAGGGTATTTTTTGGTTCATTTTCGTAAAAATTGGTTTACGAAGAGGAATTAACAATATTGTTTTTGGTGCACTAAGCTTTTGTGTTAAACAACAAGGAAGTATTTTTTTAATAAATAAAAGTATTCAAAAAGACAGTTTCTTAAGAATCAAGAAAAACAAACAGTCAACGTTTTGATGTAGTATAAGTAATTATCCAATTTTCACAAAAAAGAAAATAACTAAAATAAATAACAGTTATTGATTATCAATAATTTTGTGTAGTTTGTTTTTTTAAATAAATAACCAAATTAGTTGTTTTTCGATTTTCATAGATTTTCAAATGTTTATTCATTTAAAAACGATTCAACTGAAAATTTTTAAAACAAAATACAGTCAGTTACTGTTATAATTTTCTGAGTGTATGAAAATATTTTTATAACAAAATATTTTTAAAACGAAAAATTTTTATAACGAAAATTTTTCTATAGAAAAATTTTTATAACGAAAAATTTTCTATAGAAAATTTTTTATAACGAAAACTTTTCTATAGAAAAATTTTTATAACGAAAAATTTTCAATAGAAAAATTTTTATAACGAACAATTTTCAATAGAAAATTTTTTATAACGAAAAATTTTCTATACAAAATTTTTTATAACGAAAAATTTTCTATAGAAAATTTTTTATAACAAAAAATTTTATATAGAAAATTTTTTAAAATGAAAAATTTTCTATAGAAAATTTTTTATAACGAAAAATTTTCTGTAGAAAATTTTTTATAACGAAAAATTTTCTGTAGAAAATTTTTTATAACGAAAAATTTTCTACAGAAAAATTTTCTACAGAAAAATTTTCTAAAGAAAAATTTTTATAACGAAAAATTTTCTATATAAAAATTTGTATAACGAAAAATTTTCTATAGAAAAATTTTTATAACGAAAAATTTTCTATAGAAAAATTTTTATAACGAAAAATTTTCTATAGAAAAATTTTTATATCAAAAAATTTTCTATAGAAAAATTTTTATAACGAAAAATTTTCTAGAGAAAAATTTTTATAACGATAAATTTTCTATAGACAAATTTTTATAATGAAAAATTTTCTATAAAAACATTTGTTTAACGAAAAATTTTCTATAGAAAAATTTTTATAACGAAAAATTTTCTATAGAAAAATTTTTAATGAAAAATTTTCTATAGAAAAATTTTTTAATGAAAAATTTTCTATAGAAAAATTTTTTAAAGAAAAATTTTCTATAGAAAAATTTTCGTAACGAAAAATTTTTATAACGAAAGCTTTTCTAAAGGAAAATTTGTTATAGAAAAATTTTTATAACAAAAAATTTTCTATAGAAAAATTTTTATAACGAAAAATTTTCGATAGAAAAACGAAGAACTTTCTATAGAAAAATTTTTATAACGTAGACTTTTCTATAGAAAAATTTTTATAATAAAAAATTTTCTATAGAAAAATTTTTATAACGAAAAATTTTCTATAGAAAAATTTTTATAACGTAGACTTTTCTATAGAAAAATTTTTATAATAAAAAATTTTCTATAGAAACATTTTTATAACGAAAAATTTTTTATAACGAAAACTTTTCTACAAAAAAATTTTTAAAATGAAAACTTTTCTATAAAAATTTTTTTTAAACAAAAATTTTCTATAAGAGAATTTTGATAATCAAGAATTTTCTATAGAAAAATTTTTTTAACGAAAAATTTTTGTAACGAAAATTTTTCTATAGAAAAATTTTTATAACGAAAAATTTTCTATAGAAAAATTTTCTACAGAAAAATTTTTATAACGACAATTTTTTTTTAGCAAAATTTATATAACGATAAATTTTTATAACGAAAAATTTTCTATAAAAAATTTTCAGAAAGAAAAATTTTTTATAGAAAATTTTTATAACACAAAATTTTCTATAGAAATATTTTAATAACGAAAACTTTTATATAAAAAATGTTTTATAACAAAAAATTTTCTATAGAAAAAAAATTTCTATATACAATTTTTTGTTTTAAAAATTTTTATATAGAAAATTTTTCATATTCAAAATTTTTTTATAGAAAGTTTTCATTATTAAAATTTTTCTATTGAAAATTTTTCGTTATAAAAATATTTTTTTAGAAAGTTTTGTTATCAAAATTCTTCTATCGCAATTTTTTCTTTATAAATTTTTTTTTGTTATAAAAATTTTTCTATAGAAAATTGTTCTTTACAAAAATTTTTCTATAGAAAATTTTTCGTTATAAATTTTTTTTTTAATTTTTCGTTATAGAAATTTTTCTACAGAAAATTTTTCGTTACGAAAATTTTCTACAGAAAATTTTTAGTAGTAAAAAAGTTATAAAGTTATTAAAGCTTTTGAGCAGAAAATTTTCCCATATACAAATTTGTCTTTAGTTAATTTTTCGTTTGAAAATTTTTCTTTAGAAAATTTTCGTTACAAAACTATTCCTATATTATTTATTTTTTCGTTATAAAAATTTATTAATAGAATATTTAACATTATGCAAATGTTTCGTATTCATGTATATTAACATTTCTATGGTTAAAATGATTTATTGAACCTCCCAAAAGTATACCTCAAATTTTTCCATCATAAATAATTTCAAATCTAATAGATCGATTAAAAAGCTTTTCCACTTCATTTAAAATTCCTTAAATCATGATAACAATTCAGTTTAAGTTTTATACAAGAATTTGCCAAACTAAACAAAATAAAAACATGCATAAATGCATTTTCACTAGAAAAGTGAACACAAATACTAACAATATAGCACTTAGGAATAGAACACATACACACACAATTCTGAACTGATTTTAAAAGGAATATAATCCCTGATTGAAAGTGTTCAATAAAATTTTAAAAAATATTCAAACAACCGGAAGACAACATCAACAGAAACAACAATAACAGACGAAATGCATCATCAAGAGACTGACGATAGAGAAACTTGAAAAGGAAATGCAAAGTATTTTCCATGTTTTATTTTAGCATACTTTTAGACGTTTACTATTATATACTGTTACCTATTCAGGAAAGAAAATGATGGAGTGTTGTTAATTTAAGAGAAGTGACTGTTCGTAAATAGGAAAGAGTTGTTCTGATTGCAAAAATGTGATGATGATTGCATTTTAAATTGATGGTAACGAATGTGTTCTGAGGATACGAAAATTTTAAATCTTTTCAAAAGCTATTTTTGTCATTTAGTTTCCTTAAGACGAATTGCTAAAACAGTCAAGTGACTGCAATAATGAATATACTTCAATTTCATTTTATGTAGAATATTTGAGTTGTTTTCATCATAAAACTTTTGTTTTTGTTCAGAATCGTGATAAAACTTGCATGTAGTTTCTTCAAAGAAAATTTGTTATATTTTTGCTTCAGACTTTTCACCAAATGTTGCAACGTTGTTTGATAATGTAGGAAATTATTTTAACTTTGTTGAAAATGTATAAATAAAAGGCAATTATTGCACTTCAGTGAAAATTTCCCATAATTTTTTAAGTAAAATAAAATATAAAAGTAAGAAATTTTTGAAAATGTTCGTATACAAATAAGAAATTTTTGAAAAACTTCCTATAAAAATAAGAAATTTTTGAAAAATTTCCTATAAAAATAAAGATTTTATTGTATAAAAATAATAAAATTTAAAAAAAAAATCCAATAAAACTAAGATATTTTTGAAAAATGTCCTATAAAAATAAATAATTTTTGAAATACTTCCTATAAAAATAAGAAATTTTTGAAAAATTTCCTATAAAAATAAGAAAATATTTAAAAAATTTTCTATAAAACTAAAACATTTTTCAAAAATTTCCAATAAAATAAGGAAATCTTTAACAAAATTTCTATAAAATAAGAAATTTTTGAAAAATTTCCTCTCAACATGAGATTTCTGTAAAAATAAGAAATTTTTGAAAAATTTCCTATAAAAATAAGAACTTTTAAAAAAAAATTCTTATAAAAATAGGAAATTTTTGAAAAAATTCCTATAAAAATAAGAAATTTTTGAAAAATTTGCTATAAAAATAAGAAATTTTTGAAAAATTTCCAATAAAAAATAAGAAATTTTTGAAAAATTTCCTAAAAAAATAAGAAATTTTTGAAAAATGTATAAAGAAATAAGAAATTTTTGAAAAATTTCCTTACAAAAATAAGAAATTTTTGAAAACTTTCCTATAAAATAAGAAATTTTTGAAAAATTTCCTTACGAAAATAAGAAATTTTTGAAAAATTTCCTACAAAATTAAGAAATTTTTGAATAATTAAAAAAAAAATAAAAATAAGAAATTTTTAAAAAATTTCCTATAAAAATAAAAAATTTTTGAAAAATTTCCTATTAAAAAATAGGAAATTTTTTAAAAATTTCCTATTACAAATAGGAAATTTTTGAAAAATTTCCTATTAAAATAGGAAATTTTTAAGAAAATTTCTAATAGGAATTTCCTATAATAATAATAATATAATAGGAATTTTTTATAAACTTGGAAATTTTAGAAAAATTTCCTATAAAAATATAAAACTATTGAAAAATTTCCTATAAAAGTAGGAAATTTTTGAAAAATTTCGTATTAAATTAGGAAATTTTTGAAAAATTACCTATAAAAATAAGAAATTTTTGAAAATTTTCTTATAAAAATAAGAAATTTTTGTTAAATTTCTTATAAAAATAAGAAATTTTTGTTAAATTTCTTATAAAAATAAAAAATTTTTGTTCAATTTCTTATAAAAATAAGAAATTTTTGTTAAATTTCTTACAAAAATTAGAAATATTTGTTAAATTTCTATTAAAATAAGAAATTTTTGAAAATTTTCTTATAAAAATAAGAAATTTTTGAAAAATTTCCTATAAAAATAGAAAATTTTTGAAAAATTTCCTATAAAAATATTAAATTTTTGAAAAATTTCCTATAAAAATAGCAAATTTTTGAAAAATTTCCTATAAAAATAGGAAATTTTTGAAAAATTTCCTATAAAAATAGGAAATTTTTGAAAAGTTTCCTATAAAAATAGGACATTTTTGAAAAATTTCCTATAAAAATAGGAAATTTTTGAAAAATCTCCTATAAATATAGGAAAATTTTGAAAAATTTTCTGTAAAAATAGGAAATTTTTCCTATAAAAATAAGAAATTTTTGAAAATTTTTTTTAAGTTTTCTTATAGCAATAAGAAATTTTTGAAAAATTTCCTATAAAAATTTGAAATTTTTGAAAAATTTCTTATAAAAATTAGAAATTTTTGAAAAATTTCTTATAAAAATAAGACATTTTTGAAAAATTTCTTGTAAAAATAAGAAATTTTTTAAAAACTTCCTATAAAAATAGGAAATTTTTGAAAAATTTCTTATAAAAGTAAGAAATATTTGAAAAATTTCTTATAAAAATAAGAAATTTTTGAAAAATTTCTTATAAAGATAAGAATTTTTTGAAAAATTTCTTATAAAAATAAGAAATTTTTGAAAAATTTTAATAAAAATAAGAAATTTTTGAAAAATTTTAATAAAAATAAGAAATTTTTGAAAAATTTTCTTATAAAAAGAAGAAATTTTTGGAAAATTTCTTATAAAAATAAGAAATTTTTGAAAAATTTCCTACATAGATAAAAAAGTTTTTAAAAATTTCCTATAAAAACTAAGTAAGTTATGTAATAAAGTTATTGCCTAGCTTAAGGCGTCTTAAATTAAAAAAGTCATTGTATATCTTAAGGCCTTTGAAAACTTAATTTTTAGCTCAGTAAATTTAAAGATCTTTCAAAATGCATTCTAAACTTAGTCTTATTTATCTTCTGGCTGTTTTTGTTTTAAGCAACACATACTTAAATACCAGTATATACACACACCGTCACACTTTCAAAAATAACAAACAATAACAGGATGTTACGTTACATTGTGTAAACATGTTATGTGCCAGTTGTGTTTTGTGTTGTATGCAAATCGGTTAAGATTTAACATTGTATGTTTATGTGGAGACTTCTACTAAGTATAAATTTGCAGTTGCAACACAATTTTCCACACCTACCCCTTTCAATAGTTTTGCCTAACTTAACAACATTTGAGCTACTTTATTTAACCACAATTTGTAGTTGTTTTAGGAAAGTATATTCTAGGATAGTAAAAATAGCTTTTTTTAGGGACATACCCAAGCAAATTTATTAAATTTTTTCTAGGTTACTCAAATACTCAGGGATTAGTCAATTTAATATCATGGCCATAAAAACAACAATTTTTGACAAATTTTGAACTTTGGCAAATGATAATGTCACCAACAAATCAAATATTTTGTGCCAATTTCAGGATAAATAAAATTATTTTGTAAAATAATTGTATATCTCAACATGATAACAGTGCAAATACCCGCAGATTTCATAGAACAAAAATTCTATCTCTCTTTCACACACGCACTAACACTATGACCCCACAATCAATACAAGTAAAAAGAGGAAACGGAACAACCCGTATATTTGCCAATATAACCACTAACACAACTTCATATTATTAAATAGCTATAGGAAATCCAGAGCAATCAAAATTCGTATAAATTGAAATTGGAATTTTGTTATTTCTCTATGAAATGAAAGCGGGTATGGGAATCGTATAGTAGAAACTCATACCCGCTTTGACTCCACCATTAATCTTAATTAAGATATTTTTTGGCTTAATTTCCATCGTTTGATTCCTAAGCTAGTGAATCGTTTTGGAAATATTCTAGGATGGATGCATAATTTATTTTATTGAGTTTATTTTGTATCTGGTAACTAAATTGATTGGTTATTCTGTAGCTTAATAAATGAGACTGGTTTGTAGTTGAGGTCATTTGGGTTAGTGGTAAATATAGTGGAAATCTGTTATAGTAAATATAGTGGAAATCTGAATTTCTAAACTTAAAAGTGTTGTTCTAAGATAAATCTTAGGTGTTGATTTATTATAGAGTTTATAAATATTAATTAATTTTTGGTGGTGAGAAATGAAGAGATAATGAAGACAAACTAAATATTTATAAATAGTTTCCTATTTGTTTATATGAAGTTCTTTAAAAATATACATTTTTATATGATTTTTAAAAAAATTTCTTACGAAATTTTTTAAACATTGCTTAATTTTATAGTAAATTCTTGAAAAATTTCTTATTTTTATAGGATTTTTTTTTTAAATTTCTCATCTTTATACGAAATTTTTTCAATATTGCTTAATTTATAGTAAATTCTTCAAAACTTTCTTTAATTTTTTAAAAATTTAAAAAAAAAATATAAAAAATTTCTTATTTTTCTAGAAATATTTTCATTTTTTTATTTTTGTAGAAAATTTTTCAAAAATTTCTTATTTTTATAGCAAATTTTTCAAAAATTTCTTATAGCAAATTTTACAAAAATTTCTTATTTTTATGGCAAATTTAAAAAAAAATTATTTTTATAGGAAATTTTTTAAAATTTCTTATTTTTGTAACAAATTTTTAAAAAATCTACTTATTTTATAGAAAATTTTTCAAAAATTTCTTATTTTTATAGTAAATTTTTCAAAAATTTGTTATTTTTATAAGAAAATATTCAATAATTTTTATTGTTTTTCAAAAATTTCTTATTTGTAAAGAAAATAAAAAAAAAATATTTTTAAAGGAAATTTTTAGAAAATTTCTTATTCCTATAGGAAATTTTTCAGAATCTTTTATCTTTATAGCAAATTTTTTAAAAATTTCTTATTTTTATAGAAATTTTTCAAAAGATTTCTTATTTTTATAGAAAATTTTCTTATTTTATAGTAAATTTTTTAAAAATTTCTTTTTTTTTTTTATAGCAAAATTTTCTTAATTTTTTTATTGGAAATTTATGAAAAATTTCTTGCTTTTATAGAAATCTCTGTAAAAAATTATTTTTTTAGGAAATTTTTCAAAAATAAATATTTCATGTTTTTATAAAAAATTAAAAAAAAAAATTTCCTATGTCTCTAGGAAATTTTTAAATTTTTTTTATAGCAAATTTTTCAAAAATTTCTTATAGCAAATTTTACAAAATTTTCTTATTTTTATGGCAAATTTTTCAAAAATTTCTTATTTTTAAATGGAATTTTTCAAAATTTTTTATTTTTGTAGCAAATTTTTCAAAAATTTCTTTATATTTGTTTTGCAAATTTTTCAAAAATTTCATATTTGTATAGCAAATTTTTCAGAAATTTGTTCAAATTTTTCAAAATTTTCTTATTTTTATAGCAAATTTTTCAAAAATTTCTTATTTTTATGGCAGATTTAAAAAAAAATTATTTGAAATTAAAATTTCCTATCAATTTTTCAAAATTTCTTATTTTTGTAACAAATTTTTAAAAATTTCTTTATTTTATTGCAAATTTTTCAAAAAATTCTTATTTTTAAAGGAAATTAAAAAAAATATTTTTAAAGGAAATTTTAGAAATTTTCTTATTCCTATAGGAAATTCTTTTATATTTATAGCAAATTTTTTAAAATTTTCTTAATTTTATAGCAAATTTTTCAAAAATTTATTTTTTTTTATAGCAAAATTTTCTTATTTTTTTTTTGTTTTATAAGAAATTTATGAAAAATTTCGTGCTTTTATAGAAATCTTTTTAAAAAATTATTTTTTAGGAAATTTTTCAAAAAGGAAATTTTTTAAAAATTTCATATTTTTATAAATAATAAAAAAAAAATACTTATGTCTCTAGAAAATTTTTCAAAATTTTTTTTATTTTTGTAGCAAATTTTTCAAAAATTTCTTATAGCAAATTTTACAAAATTTTCTTATTTTTATGGCAAATTTTTGAAAAATTTATTATTTTTATATGAAATTTTTCAAAATTTCTTATTTTTGTAGCAAATTTTTCAGAAAATTTCTTTATATTGTTTTTTTGCAAATTATTCAAAAATTTCTTATTTGTATAGCAAATTTTTCAAAAATTTCGTTATTTTTAAAAGAAATTAAAAAAAAACTTATTTTTAAAGAAAATTTTTAGAAAATTTCTTATTTTTATAGAGAATTTTTCAAAAATTTCTTATTTTTATAGCAAATTTTTAAAAGTTTCTTATTTTTATAGAAATTTTTTCAAAAAATTGTTATAGTAATGTTTCAAAAATTTTTTATTTCTATAGCAAATTTTTTAAAATTTTCTTATTTTTATAGCAAATTTTTCAAAAATTTCCTATTTTTATATGAAATTTTTCAAAAGTTTCATATTTTTATAGGAAATTTGTGAAAAATTTCCTATTTTTATAGCAAATTTTTCAAAAATTTCTTATTTTTATGGCAAATTTTGAAAGATGTTCTTTTTTTATAGCAAGTTTTTCAAAAATTTCTTATTTTTAAAGGAAATTAAAAAAATCCTTATTTTTGAAAGAAACTTTTCGAAAATTTCTTTCAAAATTTTTCAAAAAATGTACAAAAGTTTCTTTTATAGGAAAATTTTTAAAAATTTCTTAATTTTTTAGAATTTTTGTTTTAATTTCTTAGTTTTATAGGAATTTTTTTAAAAATTTCTGATTTGTATAGGAAAATTCTTTGTTTTTATAGAAAATTCTATTTTTTTTTTTCTTGAATAAATTTTTCAAGATTTTTCTAGGAAATTTTTCAAAAATTTCAAATTTTTATTGGAACATTTTTCCAAAATTTCTTATTTTTCTAATTGGAAATTTTTCAAACATTTCTTATTTTAATACGAAATGATTCCAAAATTTCTTATTTTAATAGGAAATTTTTCAAAAATATCCTATTTTTATAAGAAATTTTTTAAAAATTTCTCATTTTCTTCGTACACTTTTCTAAAATTTCTTATTTTTCTAGTAGGGAATTTTTTAAAAATTTTTTATTTTGATAGGTTTATTTTAACTTCTTATTTTTATAATCAATTTTTTTTTTAATAGAAAAATTTTCCGAAATTTCTTATTTTTAGAGAAAATTTTTTATATAAGATTTTTCCTAAATTTATTTTATTTAATTTCTCAAGTACATTTCAGGCATAAAATATAATAATAACAAATGAAATTGTATAGAAACAACTAAACATTTCTCTTATTGGCCACTTGGGAAATGGTGTAAAGTTTTATTGTGAAAAATTTGTTATAATAATAACAATAATTTCAAACTTTCAATTGCTGGGAGTAGACGTTAAACTGAGGTGATTACTGAGTAGGCACTTTATACACTTTAGTAAATTAAAAATTTTAAATTTCTTTGAGCAGTTAATTTTTGAAGTAACATAAAATCAGGTACTGAATTCTAAAGTGTTTTAGGAAAAAGAACGTTAGGAATATAGATCTGTCTTACTTGTCTACCATCAGTTAATTTCAATGTGTAAAGCTTAATGTATTAATCTAACACAATTTAATCGATTAAAAAGCTTATATCTCTTGTTTACAACCATTTCTTAGACACTTTGTCTAAACAATTTACAATTGACATAGGAGACCTCCATATGTCAAAAGTTGTGAAAACCCAAAAAAAGTACAAAAATCTGATAACATATAACATAATATAAATGTTCACTTTTAGCTCTGACCCTATTCCATATTTTGCCTCCTTTATACAAAAACTTTCCTCCTCTGAGTCAAGAAAAAACAATATTACACGATTTTTTTTTCCAAAGAAATTTTTCCCCAATTGCATATGAAGAAATCTTGATATGAAATGGATAACAATTTAATGTCAATTTATAAGTCAGGCAAGCAAAAGTTATCCAAAAAATCTACGACTACAATGAGAATAAGAAGGACAAGATGAAAATATGAAAAAACTATTAAGTTGAGCCGAGTGAAAGCTCAAGTGTGACAGTATTTTACTACAGGATGTTCGAACGTGTGACACCACAAAATGGTTGGAAACAATCAGGCGATACAAGGTTACAAACAATTTGACAATAACAGGAAAAAGAACTGTAACAACGTTTATACACTCGTTATTTCTTTTCAGTTGACATAAATAACTTTCTTAATAATTTAGATTCTTGTACTTTGATTCTTGGAACTGAGGGAATAAAGAAGAAATAAATTGCAAAAAAGTAAAATTTTGTTACACAATTTTTTTTTATTTCTTTATATGGTTTTAGAAACAAAACAAAATTGTTTGCTATTTACCAAAAATATTGCAATCTAAGAGAAAGTTATGCTGACCCAGTTAATTAGAATCTACTGACTTATTATACATTATTTTGAATAGTAAACATACGAAATCTTATTTATTTAGCTAAAATGATTTTATCTTTATAAATAATGCCTTAGTTAGTTTCAGTTTTTGGTTCTTAATTAAAAATACTGACAAAATTGTAATAACTATGTAATTAAAATGGCCATTATAATCTTGGGCTTTTAATAGATGTCAGTTTCCTTTTCTTGCAGGAAACAAATCAAATCCCTTTTGAATAATCCAGGAAGACAAAAGTCATTA
This sequence comes from Stomorhina lunata, assembly GCA_933228675.1. NCBI lineage: Eukaryota > Metazoa > Arthropoda > Insecta > Diptera > Rhiniidae > Stomorhina > Stomorhina lunata. The sequence goes on from OW121744.1 coordinate 99,898,047, forward strand.
AATGGTGTCAAATTGTTACCACAGCTAGAGTAAGAACATTTAGTAAGTAATTATATAAAAATAAGAAATTTCTTAAATTATAAGAAATTTTTGAAAAATTTTCCATAGAAATAAGAAATTTTTAAAAAATTTTCTGTAAAAATAGTAAATTTTTAAAAAATTTCATATGAAACTAAGAAATTTTTGAAAAATTTCTTATACAAATAAAAATTTTTGAAAAATTTCCTATGAAAATAAGAAATTTTTCAAAATTGTCCCATAAAAATAAGAAATTTTTAAAAAATTTCCTATAAAAATAAGAAATTTTTGGAACATTTCCCAAAAAAATAAGAAATTTTAAAAAATTTTTCAATTAAATTAAGAAATTTTGGAAAAATTTCTTATAAAATTAAGAAATTTTTGGAAAATTTCTTAAAAAAACAAAAAATATTTTCAATAATTTCCTATTTTTATAGGAAATTTTTGAAAAATTTCCTATTTTTATAGGAATTTTTTTCAAAAATTTCCTATTTTTATAGGAAAATTTTCAAAAATTTCCTATTTTTATAGGAAATTTTTTAAAAATTTCCTATTTTTATAGGAAATTTTTTAAAAATTTCCTATTTTTATAGGAAATTTTCTCCTTTAAAGAAAAGGAAATTTTTGAAAAATTTCCTATAAAGAAAAGGAAATTTTTAAAAAATTTCCTATAAAGAAAAGGAAATTTTTGAAAAATTTCCTATAAAGCAAAGGAAATTTTTGAAAAATTTCCTATAAAGAACAGGACAATTTTGAAAAATTTCCTATAAAAAAAAGGAAATTTTTGAAAATTTTCCTTTAAAGAAAAGGAAATTTTTGAAAAATGTCCTTTAAAGAAAAGGAAATTTTTGAAAAATTTCCTATAAAAATAGGAAATTTTTGAAAAATTTCCTATAAAAATAGGAAATTTTTGAAAAATTTCCTATAAAAATAGGAAATTTTTGAAAAATTTCCTATAAAAATAGGAAATTTTTGAAAAATTTCCTATAAAAATAGGAAATTTTTGAAAAATTTCCTATAAAAATAGGAAATTTTTGAAAAATTTCCTATAAAAATAGGAAATTTTTGAAAAATTTCCTATAAAAATAGGAAATTTTTGAAAAATTTCCTATAAAAATAGGAAATTTTTGAAAAATTTCCTATAAAAATAGGAAATTTTTGAAAAATTTCCTATAAAAATAGGAAATTTTTGAAAAATTTCCTATAAAAATAGGAAATTTTTGAAAAATTTCCTATAAAAATAGGAAATTTTTGAAAAATTTCCTATAAAAATAGGAAATTTTTGAAAAATTTCCTATAAAAATAGGAAATTTTTGAAAAATTTCCTATAAAAATAGGAAATTTTCGAAAAATTTCCTATAAAAATCGGAAATTTTTGAAAAATTTCCTATAAAGAACAGGACATTTTTGAAAAATTTCCTATAAAGAAAAGGAAATTTTTGAAAAATTTCCTTTAAAGAAAAGGAAATTTTTCAAAAATTTCCTTTTAAGAAAAGGAAATTTTTGAAAAATTTCCTTTAAAGAAAATGAAATTTTTGAAAAATGTCCTATAAAATTATGAAATTTTTGAAAAATTTCCTATAAAGAAAAGGAAATTTTTGAAAAATTTCCTATAAAGAAAAGGAAATTTTTGAAAAATTTCCTTTTCTTTAAAGGAAATTTTTTGAAAAGTTTCCTATAAAGAAAAGGAAATTTTTGAAAAATTTCTTTAAAGAAAAGGAAATTTTTGAAAAATTTCCTATAAAAATAGGAAATTTTAGAAAAATTTCCTATAAAAATAGGAAATTTTAGAAAAATTTCCTATAAAAATAGGAAATTTTAGAAAAATTTCCTATAAAAATAGGAAATTTTTGAAAAATTTCCTATAAAAATAGGAAATTTTTGAAAAATTTCCTATAAAAATAGGAAATTTTTGAAAAGTTTCCTATAAAAATAGGAAATTTTTGAAAAATTTCCTATAACAATAGGAAATTTTTGACAAATTTCCTATAAAAATATGAAAATTTTTGAAAATTTTCCTATAAAAATATGAAAATTTTTTAAAAATTTCATATAAAAATAGGAAATTTTTGAAAAATTTCCTATAAAAATAGGAAATTTTTGAAAAATTTCCTATAAAAATAGGAAATTTTTGAAAAATTTCTTATAAAAATAGGAAATTTTGAAAAATTTCCTATAAAAATAGGAAATTTTTGAAAAATTTCCTATAAAAATAGGAAATTTTTGAAAAAATAGGAAATTTTTGAAAAATTTCCTATAAAAATAGGAAATTTTTGAAAAATTTCCTATAAAAATAGGAAATTTTTGAAAAATTTCCTATAAAAATAGGAAATTTTTGAAAAATTTCCTATAAAAATAGGAAATTTTTGAAAAATTTCCTATAAAAATAGGAGATTTTTGAAAAATTTTCTATAAAAATAGGAAATTTTTGAAAAATTTCCTATAAAAATAGGAAATTTTTGAAAAATTTCCTATAAAAATAGGAAATTTTTGAAAAATTTCCTATAAAAATAGGAAATTTTTGAAAAATTTCCTATAAAAATAGGAAATTTTTGAAAAATTTCCTATAAAAATAGGAAATTTTTGAAAAATTTCCTATAAAAATAGGCAATTTTTGAAAAATTTCCTATAAAAATAGGAAATTTTTGAAAAATTTCCTATAAAAATAGGAAATTTTTGAAAAATTTCCTATAAAAATAGGAAATTTTTGAAAAATTTCCTATAAAAATAGGAAATTTTTGAAAAATTTCCTATAAAAATAGGAAATTTTTGAAAAATTTCCTATAAAAATAGGAAATTTTTGAAAAATTTCCTATAAAAATAGGAAAAATTTCCTATAAAAATCGGAAATTTTTGAAAAATTTCCTATAAAAATAGGAAATTTTTGAAAAATTTCCTATAAAAATTGGAAATTTTTGAAAAATTTCCTATAAAAATAGGAAGCTTTTGAAAAATTAAAAAATTAAAGAAAAGGAAATTTTTGAAAAATTTCCTATAAAAATAGGAAATTTTTGAAAAATTTCCTATAACAATAGGAAATTTTTGACAAATTTCCTATAAAAATAGGAAATTTTTGAAAAAATTCCTATAAAAATAGGAAATTTTTGAAAAATTTCCTATAAAAATAGGAAATTTTTGAAAAATTTCCTATAAAAATAGGAAATTTTTGAAAATTTTCCTATAAAAATAGGAAATTTTTGAAAATTTTCCTATAAAAATAGGAAATTTTTGAAAAATTTCCTATAAAAAAACGACATTTTTGAAAAATTTCCTATAAAAATAGGAAATTTTAAAATTTTCTTATAAAAATAAATGCTCGTTTGGCTAAAGTAGGGCCTAGATTTATGAGTACTTTAATATTCTTATATAAAATTTATGGTTTAAATTTGCTAACGAGATTTTTGCCCCTTTTTGTTTTTGGTTTATGTTACAATCCATAATTTTATTAACATAAATTTTATTTATTCCAGACACATTTCAACTCAAAAAACCGGGTAGTTTTTGCAGATAAAAATCCTAGATGTTTATCATTCTTCACACATTATTTGGTAATATTATTCTGATAGTTGTATTTGGCTTTTGCATAAAACACAGTTGGAATATGAAAATATTCAAAAAAAGAAAAACTTTTTGTTTTTTAGTATCTGCTTCTCGTTTGCATAAGTATCAAGGGGATTTTCCTGGAAATTTATGAGCAAAAATATACATAAAGCCTAAATGAGTTTTGATATAGTTTAGAAGGAAATCACAAGCGAAATACACATGTTAGTTCAAATTTAAATAATAATTTAATTTTAAGATTCCTAAGATATTTCAAAATTATATAGAAATTTTATAAGTATTTGAGAAATTTATGTAATAGACAAAAAATTTTTACTTAAAGGGAAATGTTGGACATTTTCAAGGATTTTAATAGAAATTTTTACTTCATTTTCTTATTTATATCTTTTATGCAGTTTAGCCCGAATAAATTTATTTATTTATTTCTCCCTTTCACTTTTAATTTACATATTTAAGTTTTAAGTTTTTTCTAAATTTTTTCTATACTTAAGTCTTTTTATTAAATATTGTAGCAAGAAAGTTTCTTAAAATATCTCATTAACAAATAATGTTCTTCTTTTTCATGGAACAATTATCATCTTCATCAAAATTATTTGTTAGATTTTTTTCACTAAAATAAATTTTGTCTTCATTTTACAGAATTTTATTAAATGAAGCGAAATTTAAAAGAATCTAAAAGAATACTAACTAATTACTAGTAATTAAAAATAGTCTTAAGATTAAAATTCTCTATTTCTTGGTAGTAAAATTAAAGGAAATGAAAGTATTTAATAAAAAAGACTAAAATTACGATTAAAGAGAGTTAAAAAGAAAAGTAGGATTAAATTCAAAACAAAAATTTAAAAAGCTTAAGAATATAAAAATTTCTTATTTTTAAAGAAATTTTTCAAAAATTTCCTATTTTTATAGAAAAATTTTCAAAAATTTCCTATTTTTATAAGAAATTTTTCAAAAATTTCCTATTTTTATAGGAAATTTTTCAAAAATTTCCTATTTTTATAGGAAATTTTTCAAAAATTTCCTATTTTTATAGGAAATTTTTCAAAAATTTCCTATTTTTATAGGAAATTTTTCAAAAATTTCCTATTTTTATAGGAAATTTTTCAAAAATTTCCTATTTTTATAGGAAATTTTTCAAAAATTTCCTATTTTTATAGGAAATTTTTCAAAAATTTCCTATTTTTATAGGAAATTTTTCAAAAATTTCCTATTTTTATAGGAAATTTTTCAAAAATTTCCTATTTTTATAGGAAATTTTTCAAAAATTTCCTATTTTTATAGGAAATTTTTCAAAAATTTCCTATTTTTATAGGAAATTTTTCAAAAATTTCCTATTTTTATAGGAAATTTTTCAAAAATTTCCTATTTTTATAGGAAATTTTTCAAAAATTTCCTATTTTTATAGGAAATTTTTCAAAAATTTCCTATTTTTATAGGAAATTTTTCAAAAATTTCCTATTTTTATAGGAAATTTTTCAAAAATTTCTTATTTTTATAGGAAATTTTTCAAAAATTTCCTATTTTTATAGGAAATTTTTCAAAGAAAATTTTTCGAAAATTTCTTATTTTTATAGGAAATTTTTAAAAAATTTCTTATTTTCATAGGAAATTTTTAAAAAATTTCTTATTTCTATAGGAAAATTCTTAAAGATTTAATAATTTTTTGTTTAATATTATATTATTAGCTTTTTCATTGCCATAGCCTTTAGATTTATATTTAGCCTTTCCCCCAATTTCACACTACACTTGTTATTTCCTTTCTCACGCCCAAAGGTATGCTTTAACATTGTATACACATTAAAAATTTCTTTTAAAAAGGCGATATTTTATTTTCCAACCATAAAATTTAAATGCATACCTGCATTAAAAATGCCATAATATTTATGTTTTTTTTTTTTAAACGTCTCCATGTCTTCGTGTATTTACTTATTTATACACATTGTTAATTTTAGTCATAAGGCCACGGATGGACGACTGTGATCTTGATATGAGTCGTTGAAATTTTTAATCCGCAAGTTACTTTTTATGTGCATAATTAAGATTCAGCAACCCAGTAAGTAAGTAATAAAGCTTACACGTGGTTTTCTGCAGGTTAATAAGGATTACCCAGCAGTTCCGAAGCGAGGAGATGTGTCGAATGCCAATCAAATTAAAAAATTGGCTATTGACCCCTTCTAAGGACAAGCATATGTTTTAAACCCTTCTGATTTCGACGATATTGGAGAACGTCATTCCTTTTAAAACTACTGGGCATTTAAGATAACATGTATAGAGACAAATACATTCGTACATTCCACCACAATTACTTTAAATAGCTTTAAGTATTAAATGAAAAGCACAAATACAAACATAAATATTTTAAAAGCTTAAAACAACTGTTGCCATAAATTTGTTCCAGTGGCTAAAGAAGGTCATTTAAAGCATTTTTACGCTGTTTTTAAAGGTCAAGTGGAGGAAACAATTTTTAACATCTTTTTTTATACTATAATATAAATTTTTAAACCAAAAACAAAAAAAAATACTTATTTATTATGTTCTTAATGTGTTTTCAAAAACATAAGTACTTGTTGTTAAATTATGTTTAACAAATCTAATTAAAAACTTTTAATGAATCCAATTTTTTGTTACTGAAAGAAAAATGCTGGAACATTACAAAACTAAAACTAAAACTAACTTTTCACTACTCGTAAAAGAAGGAATTTTAGGGTTTGTTAAAGTTTTTTTATTTTAAGTTTTCAAATTTTTTGTGGTTTGTTTTTTAAGGAATTTGTTTGTCAATTATCTACAAATTTTAGATGCATCCACAAATTTGTCAAAGGAAACTGCAACAAAATTTAGCAAAAATTTTTTGTGCTATAAAATCTTTAAAAAATTGTCAGCGGAAAATTAGTGTGTCCATCAAACTATACTTTTCGTTAACTAATGACAATAAAGGGACAACTGGAAAATAATAAATGGGCAAAGTTTGAAGGGTAAACAGAACAATACCCAAAGCTAATTAAAAAAAATATTATATTTTTCAAATAGGAATTTTTTTCTTATTTTTACCTTAAAATAAGAAATTTTAAAAATTTCTTATTATTATAGGAAATTAAAAAAAACTATTTATATAAATAGAACATTTTTCAAAAATCTCTTAATTTTATAGGAAATTTCTTAATTTTATATATAAAAAATTTCTAATTTTTGTAGGAAAATTTTCAAAAATTTCTTATTTTTATAGGAAATTTTTCAAAAATTTCTTATTTTTATAGGAAAATTTTCAAAAATTTCTTATTTCTATAGGAAATTTTTCTAAAATTTCCTATTTGTATAGGAAATTTTTCAAAAATTTCCTACTTTTATAGGAAATTTTTCAAAAATTTCCTATTTTTATAGGAAATTTTTCAAAAATTTCCTATTTTTATAGGAAATTTTTCAAAAATTTCCTATTTTTATTGGAAATTTTTCAAAAATTTCTTATTTTTATAGGAAATTTTTTAAAAATTTCCTATTTTTATAGAATTTTTTTCAAAAATTTCCTATTTTTATAGGAAATTTTTCAAAACTTTCCTATTTTATAGGAAATTTTTCAAAAATGTCTTATTTTTATAGGAAATTTTTCAAAAGTTTCCTATTTGTGTAGAAAAATTTTCAAAAAATTTCTATTTTGATAGGAAGTTTTTAAAAACATTTTCCTATTTTTATAGGAAATTTTTCAAAAATCTCATTTTTTATAGGAAATTTTTCAAAAATTTCTTATTTTTATAGGAATTTTAAAAAAAAATTTTTTTTATAGGAAATTTTTCAAAAGTTTCCTATTTTTATAGAAAATTTTTGAAAAATTTCACATTTTGATAGAAAATTTTTCAAAAATTTCCTATTTTTATAGAAAATTTTTTAAAAATTTCCTATTTTTATAGGAAAATTTTCAAAAACTTTTTTAAAATTGTTTATTTTTTTATGAAATTTTTTAAGAATTGCCTGTTATTCTGTGAAAATTTTCTATTTTTATATTAAATTTTTTTTTAATTTTCCTGGTATTAAATTTTGCTTTACATTTTTTTTTTATTTTTATTAATGAACTCGAAAAAAATCTCATTTTCTAAAACCCTTAAAGCAAAGCGAATTAAAAGTCAACCCTCCCCCATCAAACCCCTTCATAAAATGTAAGAGTAAGATATTGCCTTCATAAAATCTGAAGTTAATATTTTCGCTTTGTTTCCTTTTTATGCAATTTTATGTTGTTTTTCATAACATTTTAATGATTTTTTATTACTCCTAACATATTAAAGCAAATATTTCATTTTAACATTATTTTTTTTATAAATTTAAACACATATTCACTTAACCCTGCAGTTTCCAGGTCATTCTACCTCCGTCTAACTGATTTAAGTTGAAGAGAAACAATTTTACAAACTACTCATTTGATATATAAATAGTTTTTTTAATAATAAGTATTTCAAAGCTAGAACCTTTTTGCTTTACTTTTATGTAATGTATATTTTGTCTTAATTATGACATTGTTTGCACATTTTTTTAAGCCCTGGACAAATATTTATAAATTTGCGCAACGAGAACTATGCAAATAATTTAATAACGTGCGGAAAATTCATAAGTCTAGGAAAAACAAATATGAAAACAGTGAACATTTATGCAGATTGATATTTATTTCAAAGAGCTCATAATTTTTTAGTGTTTAATATAACATAAGGTAATGGAAATACATTTTCATAATATTTTCGCTTGAATATGGATTTAAAAGTTATATTGAATATTTAAATATTAAGTTTGGTGTAATTTTGTTGCCATAAGGCAACAATAAAATTTTATTCTACTGGTGGAACTCGGGTAACTAATGTTGATAAAGGGTCTTCATTTCACCTCAGAGGTGTAGGTTATCTTAACAGACTACTATACCCACCATCAAAAATAATGTCCGTCTATTTGTCCGTCCGTCCGTCTGTCTAGCTGATATTGGCGCAATAAAACCTTAACCTTAAAGAATGTGGGTTACTGAAATTTGGCACAAATATTCTTTATTTCTTGGAAAATTGAGATTGTCATTCCGTTTGTAATTTCCTAAATTCTTATGAAATTCAAAGACGATTGAGCGATTTCCGTTTCTTGTCTGTCTGTCTGTCTGTGTGTCTGTCTGTCTGTCTGTCTGTGTGTCTGTCTGTGTGTCTGTCTGTCTGTCTGTCTGTGTGTCTGTCTGTATGTGTCTGTCTGTCTGTCTGTCTGTGTGTCTGTCTGTCTGTCTGTCTGTCCGTCTGTCTGTCTGTCTGTCTGTCTGTCTGTCTGTCTGTCTGTCTGTCTGTCTGTCTGTCTGTCTGTCTGTCTGTCTGTTTGTCTGTTTGTCTGTTTGTCTGTCTGTCTGTCTGTCTGTCTGTCTGTCTGTCTGTCTGTCTGTCTGTCTGTCTGTCTGTCTGTCTGTCTGTCTGTCTGTCTGTCTGTCTGCCTGTCTGTCTGTCTGTCTGTCTGTCTGTCTGTCTGTCTGTTTGTTTGTCTGTCTGTCTGTCTGTCTGTTTGTCTGTCTGTCTGTCTGTCTGTCTGTCTGTCTGTCTGTCTGTATCTCTGTCTGTATCTCTGTCTGTGTGTGTGTGTGTCTGTCTGTCTGTCTGTCTGTCTGTCTGTCTGTCTCTCTCTCTGTATGTCTGTCTGTATCTCTGTTTGTCTGTCTGTCTGTCTGTCTGTCTGTCTGTCTGTCTGTCTGTCTGTCTGTCTGTCTGTCTGTCTCTCTCTCTGTCTGTCTGTCTGTATCTCTGTCTGTTTGTCTGTCTGTATCTCTGTCTGTATCTCTGTCTGTCTGTATGTCTGTATGTCTGTCTGTCTGTCTGTCTGTCTGTCTGTCTGTCTGTCTGTCTGTCTGTCTGTCTGTCTGTCTGTCTGTCTGTCTGTCTGGCTGTCTGTCTATCTGTATCTATGTCTGTATCTCTGTCTGTATCTCTGTCTGTCTGTCTGTCTGGCTGGCTGGCTGGCTGGCTGGCTGGCTGTCTGTCTATCTGTATCTCTGTCTGTATCTCTGTCTGTCTGTCTGTCTATCTATTTTTCTATCTATCTTAAAATAAATACGATAATAATAACGATAAAATCTTAACGAAAGAATGTACGTCACTGAAATTTGGCACAAATAATCTACTTTTCTTGGAAAGGTTTGGTATTGAAATTGGGCTAAACCGGCTTAAAATTAGACCATAGCTCCAGTATAACCTCGCATAGGTCAATAGGTTATACGCTAATAAATGACAAATTGTAACAGATATGATGATAAAATTTAGAACAGGAAAGTCCTATATGACCGTTATTCAGCGTACAAAATTTTATCAAAATCGGTTCGCATTTAACCATAGCTCCCATACAAAAGACATACGAAAACAGCCTAAATTGCACCTTTAATATACTTAAACGCGAATAAATGATAAACTTTACCAGCTATGGTCACTAAATTTAGTAAAAGAAAGTTTTATAGCAATGCTAGCTTGTGTGCAAAGTTTTGTCACAATCGGTCAACATTTGACTATATCTCCTATATAAAAACTTACGGAAACAAAAAAAATACCAAAAAGGGGCTTTGTCTTCATCTGTCCATCAAATTAAATCACGATAGCGCCTTAAAAAAATTAGCTACATGGACAAAATTTTACAAAAGTATTTTTAATATCTTAGAAAAGTTGTTTACTGAAAATGGGCAAAATCGGTTCACATTAAGTTAAGGCTCCCACATAACCCCGACCCGGGAAACACATTAATGCCGATAAATTATATACAATTGTTATAGTTTTGAAGATTAAACTTCGAACAGAGAAGTTTTATGCTACTATTGGTCAGTATATCAAATTTTATAGAAATGGGTCTATAGTTGACTATAACTTTCTAAAATGGAATAAACGCTAGTTGAAAGCTATTAAAGATATGATAAATTCAATGGAACGATATCTGTGAAAATCCGTAATTTTAGAGAAAACAAATTTTTTTTTTAAAATCGTATCTATAGAATTTTAAATTTTGGGTGTTTTTGTACTTAGGGGGCCATAATACATCGAAATTAAATAGTTAGACTTTAAAGTAATTTCTCCTGCTGACCAGTGTAATCGGTCTTCATTTCATTCATTTCCACTTTTTTATCTGTTAATTCTCAAATCTGGTGTGAATATCATTTTAACCCTATAAAATTTTGTTAAAAGTTCTTTAAGAAATAATGAGTATTTTTTTCCTGTTCATCCCACTGTGCGTTGATAAAACTTTTTAATTACACTCTGTGTCGGTGTAATTTTATTTAGTAAATTAATTAAAGCTTCTTTTTGCCCTTTTTGTAATTTTATCACAATTTGCACCTTTTTTGTGGGGATTAAAAATATTTGAAATTAATATTTGTTTCCTTGGCTTAAATTTGTGATACTTTTCTTTCAATTAAAGGGCTTAAAGATAATATCCTTTAAATTTTGCCTTTTTCCTTAAAAAAAAAACAATACTATAGTTTCAGAAAACTTATATATACTACAATTTTCGGTATTAATTTCTTTCTAAACATAACTTCTAACTTAAATTTTATTAAAGTATAAAAAAAACTATTTAAGGACCCAAAAGGATATAAACAAATATTTACATGTCTTCTTTGCTATTCAAAAGCACACGTCTCTATGTGTAACTGTCTGTCTGCCACATACACTTGAGTATTAACACGAGGCCATAAAATGGAAAGACACTTTTACACTGTATGTTTTACTGAATAATTTAAGATATGAAAATTCAAAAGCAAAGCCTATGATGTTTAAAGGCTGTTTTTGAATAAAAAATATGAAATTTTTGTTATTAATATATTATTTGTTAAATTTTGTATTCATTAATTTATTACAGTCTAAAGACCCCCTAAAATGGCATCATATATTTGATGAGACATTTATATTTGCATACCCCGAAAACTTTCAAACAGATAGCGCTATAAATATTTATAGATGTACTCGTGCGAGTATTTTACACTTGGGTAAATATTTTTATAGTTATGTAGTAAATATGTATATGTAAATAAATATTACTAGCATCAAGAGGTCTATATTAAGTTATTTTAAACAGATTTCAAGTCATTTGCGTTAAAATCAAATCAATTAATTACTTTGATACAGGGACCGAAAATAACTGTTATTTTTTGAATTTTTGATTAAAAAAAAACAACCGCAAGGAAATATCGGAGAATGAAACTAAGTATACCATTTTAATAGTCTTGGACCAAATTTTCATAATATGCGATGATTTTTAAAAATCTGATTTTTATTTTTTAGAAAAAAATAAGTTATTTTTTGATTTTAATTTTTTTGAGCAAAAATAACAGTTATTTTTAACTTTTATTTTTTAGAGCAAAACTAAAAGTTATTTTTAAACTTTTATTTTTTTCGACCAAAAATAACAGTATTTTTAACTTTTATTACTTCGATCATGAATAAAAGTTATTTATTGACTTTTAATTTTTTCGAGCAGAAATAAAAGTTATTTTTTGACTTTTATTTTTTCGAACAGAAATAAAAGTTATTTTTGTGTTTTCAACATTAATTTTGATTGCGAAACTCAACTACATTAATTTTTGAGCATATGCAAATTATTTTCACTGAAAAATTATCTTTGTTTGACAAAAATGTTCAATAAATTTATCATGAATTTAAACAAAAATAACTTTTATTTCTGCTTAAAAAAAAAATAAAAGTAAAAAAATAACTATTATTTCTGCTCGAAAAAATAAAAGTAAAAAAATAACTTTTATTCATGCTCGAAATAATAAAAGTCAAAAATAGCTGTTATTTTTGCTCGAAAAAATAAAATTTAAAAAATAACTTTAATTTTAGCTTGAAAAAATAAAAGTCAAAAATAACTGTTATTTTTTATCGAAAAAATAAAAGACAAAAAATAACTTTTATTTCTGCTCGAAAAAATAAAAGTCAAAAATAACTTTTATTTTCTGACTTTTACGATAAAATCTATAACAGTTACGGTCCCTGCTTTGATATATACGCAAACACTTTTTCTGAATCGCTAGATGTATGGAAACAGCAAAAAGTGGCAAATCAAAGGGAGTTGGGGTGGAGCTGATTGATCGTGGTCTAGCATCAATAGGTCTACATTAAGGCATTAAAAGTCGATAATAAGTCAATATTTTTGTATTAACACCAATATGTATGGAAACAATTAAAACAAGTAAGAAAAGCTATATAAAACAAGTAAGAAAAGCTATAGCCCGACTATATGATGCCCTTCACTGCTAAGGCCAAATATGGACCAACAATTTAACAAGTTTTCCTTGTGTCTTAGAGTCATACATACATAGACTATGAGCTATTTTTTCAAAATTTCAAGATTTATGTTATTTCCGGCTAAGGGCCTGATATGGGAGCTAGGGTCAATTGTGAACCGATTGTTACCAAATTTTGGTTATTGGTTTATATATACAAAATATTCAGTTGTGCAAAGTTTTAGTATGCAAATGCATTTATCTTTAGAGTTATAAACGTTTTTGTACTTTTACTTGTACATAAACGTCTTTTGAGAATGTGTCTTGTTTGGGAGGTATGGTCAAATATAGGCCGATTCCTACAAAATTAGGTAATCGTAGGCAATATTTGTACTGAATATTATTAAAATACAAGTAAATTTGTGGCTGTAAAGGACCAAAAACTCTATTCCGGGTAGGCATCCCTATGGGAGGTACCCGAAATAGTAATTCGATTTTGCTTAAAAAGTATAGGCATTATCCTTGGACCAAAATATGGGCCTGTGCCAAATTTCATTAAATTATCTTTAAAGTTACGACCTGTACAATGATAACAAGATAACAGGCCAGCCAGCCAGCCGAACGGACATCGTTAAAACAACTCAGGGAGTGATTCTAAGCCGATTGGTATACTAAAAGGTGGGTCTCCGACCAATATTTCTATGCGTTACAAACATCAGCACAAACCCAAACTATGGTGGTGAAAAGTATGGAAAAGCAAATTAAGTAAGAGTTGGGGGAAGAACCTGTTGAACGAAGTGTAGCATCAAAATCGTACTAAATCAAGTTATTATTTCGATATATCGTTACTTTAATATAGAAAAGCCCTAACTAATATTTTTCTTACATTACAGAAGAGGGGAAAAAAACTAAATAAAATCTTTAGTTTTGAAGATACAGAAATTTTTTAAACGAAGTTTTTTACTAAATTGTCTAAAGAATTCAATGCCATAATAATGTTTTTTGAAATTAAAAGATTTTTATAAAATTTCATTAGATAAATCTTTAAAAAGCAATTTGAATGAAAAACGACTTAGGGCCTTTCTATATTAAAGTAACGATATACACATTCTCTGAGTCACTAAATATATGGAATCAACAAAAAGCCGAAGACGAAGTAATGAAGTCCTAATGCTAGAAAATTTTTTCATCAAAAATTTTTCTATCGAAAGTTGAAAGTTTTTTTATCAAAAATTTTTTTATAGAAAATTTTTTTATTAAAAATTTTTCTATAGATAGTTTTTTTAGCAAAATTGTTCTATAAAAAATTTTTTATCAAAAATTTTTCTATAGAAAATTTTTCTATAAAAAGCTTTTTTATCAAAATTTTTTTTATCAAAAATTTCTCTATAGAAATTTTTTTTATCAAAAATGTTTCTATAGAAAATTTTTTTATCAAAAATCTTTCTATAAAAAATTTCTTTATCAAAAATTTTTCTATAGAAAATTTTTTTATCAAAAATTTTTCTATAGAAATTTTTTTTATAAAAATTTTTCTATAGAAAATTTTTTTATCAAAAATTTTTCTATACAAAATTTTTTTATCAAAAATTTTTCTATAGAAAATTTTTTAAAAAAATTTTTCTATAGAAAATTTTTTTTCAAAAATTTTTCTACAGAAAATTTTTTTATCAAAACTTTTTGTATAGAAAATGTTTTTATCAAAAATTTTTCTATAGAAAATTTTTTTATCAAAAATGTTTCTTTAGAAAATTTTTTTATCAAAAATTTTTTTATAGAAAATTTTTTTATCAAAAATGTTTCTATAGAAAATTTTTTTTATCAAAAATGTTTCTATAGAAAATTTTTTTATCAAAAATTATTCTATAGAAAATTTTTCTATAGAAAAATTTTTTATCAAAAATTTTTTTATCAAAAATTTTTCTATAGAAAATTCTTTTATCAAAAATGTTTCTATAGAAAATTTTTTTTATCAAAAATTTTTCTATAGAAAATTTATTTATCAAAAATTTTTCTATAGAAAATTTTTTTATCAAAAATTTTTCTATAGAAAATTTTTTTATCAAAAATTTTTCTATAAAAAATTTTTTTATCAAAACTTTTTCTATAGAAAATGTTTTTATCAAAATTTTTCTATAGAAAATTTTTTTAGCTAAATTTTTTATATTTTTTTAGCAAAAATTTTTCTATAGAAAATTTTTTTTATCAAAAATTTTTCTATAGAAAATTTTTTTATCAAAAATTTTTCTATACAAAATTTTTTTATCAAAAATTTTTCGATAGAAAATCATTTTATCAAAAATTTTTTATAGAAATTTTTCTATAGAAAATTTTTTTATCAAAAATTTTTCTATAGAAAATTTTTTTATCAAAAATTTTTCTATAGAAAATTTTTTTATCAAAAATTTTTCTATAGAAAATTTTTTTATCAAAAATTTTTCTATAGAAAATTTTTTTACCAAAAATTTTTCTATAGAAAATTTTTTTTATCAAAAATTTTTCTATAGAAATTTTTTTTTATCAAAAATTTTTCTATAGAAAATTTTTTTTATCAAAAATTTTTCTATAGAAATTTTTTTTTATCAAAAATTTTTCTATAGAAAATTTTTTTATCAAAAATTTTTCTATAGAAAATTTTTTTATCAAAAATTTTTCTATAGAAAATTTTTTTATCAAAAATTATTCTATAGGAAATTTTTCTTAGGAAAAAATTTAATCAAAAAGTTTCTTTTATCAAAAATTTTTCTATGAAAATTTTTTTATGAAAAATTTTTCTATAGACATTTTTTTTATTAAAAATTGTTCTATAGAAATTTTTTTCTCAAAAATTATTGCAAAATTTTCTATGAAAATTTTCTTATCAAAAATTTTTCAATAGAACATTTTTTGGATCAAAAATATCTAAAAAAATATAAAAATCTAAAATTGTTTAATATTAGAATTTATTTCGGTTTTGAAGAATATTTCCAGTATTTACAAAAATGTTAACATTGGGTTACAAAAATAATAGTGTCGTGGCAACAATGTTCGATATTATATTTCTTTGTTCTCTCAAACCATGTATTTTGTTGCTATAAATTGGATTTTGATTTATTTCTTGTCTATTTTGTCTTTTGTTTAACAAAGCGGCACCAACCAACTCTGTTAACATCCAAATTCCAACTGAATGATTTTATTGCTCATTTTACTAATGATCGTGGTATTTACGAAAATTCAAAAAATTCATCGGCTTCTGGTGGTATGAGCTGCCTACTGGTCATAACTGCGGCTAGGAATCGGGTTTTTAAAATGTTATCACTAAAAATAGTTACAAATTGTTTAGGTCAAAAGCAGAAATTTTTTTAGAATTGCATGTGCCTCTATCTCGTGTTCTCTTGTATTCTCCAATTTCGTAGGCTAAGTTTTGAAAGATTTACTTTTACTTGGTCATTCCATCGAAATTTTGGATGTCCACTTCTATATGACACAACTGTTGATAGAACTGGCTATTTTTACGTTAATCAAATCGGTACTAATCAATGGATTTTTATAATAAAATGTACATTCTTTGGAATAGCTTTACTATCGTCCAGTTATAATGGGAAGTTTTTGTTATTTTCAATTTTTTATGAGTTTTTTAAAAAATTAAACTTTTTCGATATTGCAAAAGAATAAAAGAAAAGTTATATTGCTTTGTAAAAAACTTTAAAACCGTTGATCATACAAAAAACTTGTGTTGGCACGGTTAAAGGTAAATTTTGTTGTCAATCCATTAGTTTATATTTCAATAAAATTAGATAAGTCGTTTTAAAGATATGATAAACTAACTAAATCAACTTCTTCGAAAATCACAAATTAAAAAAAAAAAAAAAACTTTTTAAAAATAACTAATTTTAAATTTCGGATGGCCATAACTTAATAGCTCATAAAAAATCTCTGAACGTGATTGTTAGTTTTACTGCCGACCAGTGTTAATTTTGTATATTAGAATTTTTTTTTTTAATTTTTTTCCAAAATTATGAACTAGAACGTTAATATAGTCAAGCTTTAAAACAAAAACAAATAAGAAAGTGCTATAGTCGGTCAAGCCCGACCATACGATACCCTTCACCACTAGGGTCAAAAGTGTTATTTTTCCTGTATAAAGACAAATATTTGCTAAAATTTGCCATCATACAAACATTTTCTCAAAACTTATATATTTAAGCTGCTTCCGACATTTGGACTTATATGAGAGCTAGGGTCAAATGTGGACCGATTATCTCGAAATTTGGCAAATTGATTACAGTTGTTACAAAAATTATGTATGCAAAAAATAAACTCAAAATTTTCATTATCTTTAGATTTACGAGCGTTTTAGTGATTTTTTGTCTCATTTAGGTCGTTTTTAAAGAAGAGTTTGTATGGGAGCTATGGTCAAATGTGGACCGATTTCAACGAAATTTGGTACAGTGATTTAGGTTTACATAAGTAGTATTTGTTTTAAATTTCATGAAAAAATATTGATATTTGTGGACAATATAGCAATTCCGGGAAGTGAGACCTATGGGAGGTACCATAAATAATGGACCGATTTTGACCAATTTCAATAGCCATGGTCCTATTATCAAAGAAATTATCTGTGCCAAATTTCATCAAATTATCTTTAGAATTGCGACCTGTAGTTTGATTACAAGGTTTACATGGGGGTCCAGCCAGACGGACTGACGGACGGACATCGCTAAATCGACTCAGAAAGTGATACTAAGCCTATTGGTATACTAAAAGATGGGTCTAAGATAAATATTTCTATGCGTTACAAACATCAGCACAAACTTAAAATACCCTTTCCACTTATGGTGGTGAAGGGTATAAAAACTTTTTAAAAATAACTAATTTTGAATATCGGATAGCCATAACTTAATAGCTAATAAAAAATCTTTGAATATTATTGTAAGTTTTACTGCTGACCAGTGTTCATTTTGGATATTACATTTTTTTTAATTTTTTTCCAAAATTATGAACTAGAACGTTAATATAGTCAAGCTTTAAAAAAAATGAAACTACTTTCTGCAGATCTCTACTAGCAACCAAACAAATACCACTTGTTTGTGGGGTTTGTCAAAGCTTAAGCAAAAATGTTATATCAGCAAATTTGGGTTGTTTGAAAGAACAAAAACTTTTCAAGCTTTGTAAGCTAAAAAAAAAACTAAATAGAAAAGCTAAAAAGGAGAAAAAATTTGTAAAATGTCTAAAATTATTCAGAAAAAACAAAAGTAAAGAAAAGCAAAAACAAAAAAAAAAAAGGAAATTTTTTGGTCCACAACCCAGATTATTTTGTGTTAAAAAGGCTTTATAAAATTTTATGGTATTGTTATTTTTATGATAATTTTTGGGAGTTCTAAGCCTACTTCACAAAGTATCAATTTTCGTTTTCAAATTTTTGTTAGAGGATTCTATTAAACACTTTCTAACAGGTTTTTTTATTAAGAATTTTCTTGTTTAGGACTAAAAACGACCTAGGTTATGTGAACCATTTTTTTTAAACATTTTTTTCTATAGACCACAGTGTTAATGTCCTTATTGTTGCTAAAAAAAGGACCATAAATTATTATCTAAAAGAGCAGGCAAGTGAAAACTAAATGTCACAAAAAAATGGAAACAATCTACTAAAATGTTATTATAGTTTTGCTTTTACTTTATAAATATTGGTTTTTTATATTTTGTTTGTGTTTAGCCGAAAGGCTATAAATTATTCACTTAAGGTAGGACTTTTGGTCATTAGATAAGCCAACAAAAATCATAGGAATGGAAATAATTTCTAAGTGATTCGGTTTCAATGATTTGGTAAAAGGACCTTTTAGAGATGGAATGTTTAAATGATAGCTAGTTCATTAAATGTTTGATATATGATTAAAGTTTTTACCAAAATTCTTAGCACAGATAAATATTTTGTTAATCATAAAAATTTTTTGATTTTAAAAATTTTTCACAATTCACAGAATTAAGATAAGCAAAAGGAATATAAACTGTGTCATTAAGTAAAAAGTAAGAAATATAAGAAATATCTTAGTTTATTTTTTAATGATTATTTGTGTAAGTTATGCAGAAAAAGGTAAATTTAGTCAAACTAAAAAAGTTTATTTTTCCATGGCAAAAGTCTTCCTATCAACTTTTCAATAGAAAAGTCTTCCTTTCGTCAACTTTTCTATAGAAAAGTCTTCCTTTTGTCAACTTTTCTATAGAAAAGTCTTCCTATCTTCAACTTTTCTATAGAAAAGTCTTCCTATCGTCAACTTTCCTATAGAAAATTCTTCCTATCGTCAACTTTCCTATAGAAAAGTCTTCCTATCGTCAACTTTCCTATAGAAAAGTCTTCCTATCGTCAACTTTTCTAAAGAAAAGTCTTCCTATCGTCGACTTTTCTAAAGAAAAGTCTTCCTATCGTCAACTTTTCTAAAGAAAAATCTTCCTATCGTCAACTTTTCTATAGAAAAGTCTTCCTATCGTCAACTTTTCTATAGAAAAGTCTTCCTATCGTCAACTTTTCTATAGAAAAGTCTTCCTATCGTCAACTTTTCTATAGAAAAGTCTTCCTATCGTCAACTTTTCTATAGAAAAGTCTTCCTATCGTCAACTTTTCTATAGAAAAGTCTTCCTATCGTCAACTTTTCTATAGAAAAGTCTTCCTATCGTCAACTTTTCTATAGAAAAGTCTTCCTATCGTCAACTTTTCTATAGAAAAGTCTTCCTATCGTCAACTTTTCTATAGAAAAGTCTTCCTATCGTCAACTTTTCTATAGAAAAGTCTTCCTATCGTCAACTTTTCTATAGAAAAGTCTTCCTATCGTCAACTTTTCTATAGAAAAGTCTTCCTATCGTCAACTTTTCTATAGAAAAGTCTTCCTATCGTCAACTTTTCTATAGAAAAGTCTTCCTATCGTCAACTTTTCTATAGAAAAGTCTTCCTATCGTCAACTTTTCTATAGAAAAGTCTTCCTATCGTCAACTTTTCTATAGAAAAGTCTTCCTATCGTCAACTTTTCTATAGAAAAGTCTTGCTATCGTCAACTTTTCTATAGAAAAGTCTTCCTATCGTCAACTTTTCTATAGAAAAGTCTTCCTATCGTCAACTTTTCTATAGAAAAGTCTTCCTATCGTCAACTTTTCTATAGAAAAGTCTTCCTATCGTCAACTTTTCTATAGAAAAGTCTTCCTATCGTCAACTTTTCTATAGAAAAGTCTTCCTGTCGTCAACTTTTCTATAGAAAAGTCTTCCTATCGTCAACTTTTCTATAGAAAAGTCACCCTATCGTCAACTTTTCTATAGAAAAGTCTTCCTATCGTCAACTTTTCTAAAAAAGTAACTCCTATCGTCAATTGTTCAAAAAAAGAAACTTTCTAACGTCAACTTTTTATAAAAAAAACTTCCTAAGGTCACCTTTTGTATAGAAAAAAAACATCCTGTCGTCAACTTTTCTATAAAAAAACTTCCCATCATCAACTTTTCTATAGAAAAAACTTCTCATCGTCAACTTTTCTATAGAAAAGCTTCCTATCGTCAACTTTTCTATAAAAAAAAACTTCCTATCGTCAACTTTTCTGTAGAAAAAACTTCCTATCGTCAACTTTGCTAAAGAAAACTTTCTATAGTATTCTTTTCTTTAGAAAAAACTTCCTATTATCAACTTTTGCACAAAAAAAAAACTTGCTATTGTGAACTTTTCTACGGAAATGTTATCCTATCGTCATCATCTCTATAGAAAAGTCTTCCTATCGTCAACTTTTCTATAGAAAATTCTTCCTATCGTCAACTTTTCTATAGAAAAGTCATCCTATCGTCAACTTTTCTATAGAAAAGTCATCCTATCGTCAACTTTTCTATAGAAAAGTCATCCTATCGTCAACTTTTCTATAGAAAAGTCATCCTATCGTCAACTTTTCTATAGAAAAGTCATCTTATCGTCAACTTTTCTATAGAAAAGTCTTCCTTTTCTATAGAAAAGTCTTCCTATCATCAAATTTTTTATAGAAATGTCTTCCTATCGTCAACTTTTCTATAGAAATGTCTTCCTATCGTCAATAACATGCTTACATGGACTCAACTCTCTGAAGGATCATGAGTCTTTTAAAATTAATTTTTATTGGTCTTATTAGTTTAGGATAAAAATGCAAATTAAAAGTTTTATCTTAAGAAAAAGACCTTCCATCTAATTTAACTGCAATATGACAAATTAAGCTAAATACTTACTTTTCTGCCAGGTGATCTATTTAAATAGCTCAGAAATGTTGTCCTTAATAAAATAATAATAAAAACTTTTTCTTGCTTAAACATCATTTCTATTTTAGCTATTTTCCCTTTTCATCAATTCAGTTATAACATCCTTTTTTTGCCTTTTCAAAGCATATTTTCACTCAAAAAAGGTTTTCTTTTAGTGCAAACAAAAAGTTATTTTCTTTTTTGTGTAAATTTATATTTTTAGTTAAAAACTTTTTATAACAATTCTTTTTAAAAACTCCTTCTTTCTTTAAACTTGGCACACAGCAATTTTCTAAAAACAGAAAAAAAGGAAAATTTTGTCGACTCAAGGTAAAATAAGGAAAATTAATATTATTTGAATAAATTTAATTTGTATGTTTCTATCATGCAAATATCTGGTGAAATTGTTTTAAAAATGACGTAAATTAAAGGAATTAACATTTTTTGAAACAAGGATAAATTTGCATTTGGGTTATTTATAATGCTTAAACAGCGAAATAAAAATAATAAATTGCAGCATACTTTCAGGGGTTTTAATACTTAAAGGTTTTTAAATGAAGAGCCTTTTTGAAGCCAACGTTTTTGCAATATTTGAACTTTTTTAAATTAATATAAATAAATAATTCTGAAAATATCTAGGAATATAGAAACATTTGAAAAAAATTAAACTTTCCCTCAAAAAAATTGTAATTAACACAAACTATTCATTAAAAAAAGTATCTTGGAAAAGTATCTTCTAACTAATTTTTTTAAATTTTAAAATTAAAATTTCAATACGTTATTCACTTGTTCGTCACTCTTCTGACTTTGATTTGACAGCTTGTTTTTCTGGATATGTAAAAACTTTTGCAGAACATTTACTTTTTCTGTTGACATATTGCTCTTGTCTTTTCTGGCTTCCAACTAAAGTTAAAACACGATGTCATGACAGAACAAATTGAATTTGAGCTGGATAAAAGAAAAGAGTGAAATGTGTTCGTATTTTATAAAAAAAATAGTTCAAAGGTAAAAATAAAACAATGAAGAAATTGTTGAAGTCGGTCAAGACTAGTCATATGATACCCTACATGAAAGGTCTAAGTAAAAATACTTTCTAGAAAACTTGACGATAGGCAAAGTTTTCTAAAGAAATGTTTTCCTATTGTCAACTTTTTCTGTTTTCTTATCGTCAACTTTTCTAAAGGAAAAACTTCCTATCATCAACTTTTCTAAAGAGTCTTCCTATCGTCTTCCTATCGTCAACTCTTCTAAAGAAACGACATCATGACGTCAACCATTCTATAGAAAAAATTTCCTATCATCAAATTTTCTATTGAAAAATATTCCAATCGTCAACTTTTCTTTAGAAAAAAGGTTTTCTATGAACAAGTAGACGGTAGGAAGTTTTTTCTATAGAAAAGTTGACTATAGGAAGTTTTTTTATAGAAAAGTTGACGACCAGAACTTTTTGTTATAGAAAAATTAACGACAGAAAGTTTTTTCTACAGAAAAGTAGACTATTTGAAGTTTTTCTATAGAAAAGTTGACGATTTTTCAATAGAAATATTAACTATAGAAAGTTTTTTTAAAAAAGAAAAAACCTCCTATCGTCAACATTTCTATAAAAAAAACTTCCTGTCGTCAACATTTCTATAGAAAAAACTTCCTATCGTCAACTTTTCTATAGAAAAAACTTCCTATCGTCAACTTTTCTATAGAAAAAACTTCCTATCGTCAACTTTTCTATAGAAAAAACTTCCTATCGTAAACTTTTCTATAGAAAAAACTTCCTGTCGTCAACTTTTCTATAGAAAAATCTTCCTATCGTCAACTTTGCTATAGAAAAATCTTCCTATCGTCAACTTTTCTATAGAAAAATCTTCCTATAGTCAACTTTTTTTTAGAAAAAATTTCCTATCGTAAACTTTTCTATAGAAAAACTTCCTATCGTTAACTTTTCTATAAAAAAAACTTTCTATTGTCAACTTTTTGTAGAAAAAACTTCCTATCGTCATCAACTTTTCTATAGAAAAAGCTTCCTATCCTCAGACTTTCGATAGAAAAAACTTCCTATCGTCAACTTTTCTATAGAATAAATTTCCTACAGTCAACTTTTCTAAAGAAAAAATTTCCTATCGTCTACTTTTCTATAGAAACAACTTCCTATAGTGAACTTTTCTATAGAAAAAGCTTTCTACCACCTTTTTTTTGTAAAACAAACTTCCTATCATAAACTTTTCAATAGAAAAGACTTCCTATCGTCAACTTTTTTATAGAAAAGACCACCTATCGTAAATTTTTCTATAGAAAAAAACTTCCTATCGTAAACTGTTCTATAGGAAAAACTTCTATCGTCTATAGAAAAAACTTTCTATAGAAAAAACTTCCATTTATTAACTTTTCTCTAGAATTGTCATTCTATCGTCAATTTTTTTATGGAGGTGTCTTCCCATCGTCAACTTTTCTATAGAAATGTCTTCCTATCGTCAACTTTTCTATAGAAATGTCTTCCTATCGTCAACTTTTCTATAGAAATGTCTTCCTATCTTCAACTTTTCTATAGAAAAAACTTCCTGTCGTCAACTTTTCTATAGAAAATTCTTCCTATCGTCAACTTTTCTATAGAAATGTCTTCCTGTCGTAAACTTTTCTATAGAAATGTCTTCCTGTTGTCAACTTTTGTATAGAAATGTTTTCCTATCGTCAACTTTTCTAAAGAAATGTCTTCCTATCGTCAACTTTTTTAAAGTAATGTCTTCTTATTGTCAACTTTTCTATAGAAATGGCCTCCTATCGTCTACTTTTTTATAGAGATGTCTTCCTATTGTCATTTTTCTCTAGAAATGTCTTCCTATCGTCATGTTTTCTATAGAAATGTCTTCCTATTGTCAATTTTTTAAAGAAATGTCTTCCAATCGTAATTTTTTTAAAAGATATGTCTTCCAATCTTCAACTTTTCTAAAGAGATGTCTTCCTCCGTCAACTTTTCTATAGAAATGTCTTTCTATCGTCAACTTTTGTATAGAAATATCTTCCTATCGTCAACTTTTCTATAGAAATGTCTTTCTTTAGTCAACTTTTCTTTACAGATGTCTACCTATCGTTAGCTTTTCGCTAGAGATATCTTCCTATCGTCAGTTTTTCTCTAGAAATGTTTTCTTATCGTTAAGTTGTCTATAGAAAGTCTTCCTGATTTCATATTTTCTATAGAAAACTCATGAATGATTTTTACATAAAAAATTGAGTGCTTTTCTAATTTCAGTTTTTTTGTATACTTTTTGTAGCTCTTCTGTAAGTTTTTGGCTTTAAATCTTCAGTCATGGTAACAAATAATTTATTCTTTGCAATATGATGCAAATTAAACAAACCGATACTCAAGATATGTATTTCCATAAAAAAGCAGAATTTTATAAAAATAAAAAAATTTGAACTTTTCAAAACAAATAATGTTAACAAATTAACCGGAAGCCAATAAAAACATCCTGGGAACACAGAAATAAAACCGAAATCAAATAAAAAAGAACATGATTTCCAGTAAACAAATGATACCCCAAAAACGAACATTTACTGAATCTAGATTTCTTCTTCCCATAGTGTAAATTTGGACAGGTAAAGTAATTGTATTTCCTGGAAAATATGCGAATCAGCACGACTAGTGACCGTTAGGAAAAACCTGACACATTCATATTAAATAAACAAATTACTTTCTCTTGTATTAGAGCTACAGATAAATACAAATAGTTTAAACTAAAGTAGTTTTATTTTATTTTTTTAATTTTATTTCCCAGAAGACCAGTTAGTTCTATGTTACGAGTATTAACCAAAAACAAATTACTAAACAGAATGAAAAACTCCCGAAACAGGTCAGCGGAATGTTCTAAAGCTGTTTTCAACAAAAAGTTTTAAACAAAATAAAATGTGAAAAAAATTGTACAAGAAATCCTTTATCCCCACAACATCAACACAACACATCTGACAAATGACTGCTGTTGGCTCGTATTTTGTAACTTTTTTTTTAAGGGAAAATAAGTCCATTGAGTGGTAACTACCTGAGCTTGTGGATTGGCATCAGTTTGTTTTGTATGAAAGTTTGAAGAGTTTTTTTTATTTATTTGCCTCAAAGGTCAGTTAGTTCATTTGTTAACTTTATTTCATTTCGGGAGTTTTTTTTATCGCGAAACTGCTGAAAGGTAGAATGAATTATTGCATGAGTTTCGTAATACCTTTCAACGCTACAGATAGGGAAGGGGATTTACAAAATTTCGGCTAATATTTGTAACATTCCTATAGAAAAGTTTAAGATAGGCAAAAGTTTTCTGTAGAAAAGTTCACGCTAGAAAAGTTCTCAGTGGGAAGAGTTTTCTATAGAAAAGTTGTCGGAGGGAAAAGTTTCCTGAAGAAAAGTTGTCGGTGGGAAGAGTTTTCTATAGAAAAGTTGTCGGTGGGAAGAGTTTTCTATAAAAAAGTTGTCGCTAGAAAGAGTTTTCTATAGAAAAGTTGTCGGTAGGAAGAGTTTTCTATAAAAAAGTTGTCGGGTGAAAGAGTTTTCTATAGAAAAGTTGTCGGTGGGAAGAGTTTTCTATAGAAAAGTTGTCGGTAGGAAGAGTTTTCTATAAAAAAGTTGTCGGTAGGAAAATTTTTCTATGGAAAAGTTGTCGGTAGGGAGAGTTTTCTATAGAAAAGTTGTCGGTAGGGAGAGTTTTCTATAGAAAAGTTGTCGGTGGTAAGAGTTTTCTATAGAAAAGTTGTCGGTGGGAAGAGTTTTCTATAGAAAAGTTGTCGGTGGGAAGAGTTTCTATAGAAAAGTTGTCGGTGGGAAGTGTTTTCTATGGAAAAGTTGTCGGTGGGAAGAGTTTTTTATAAAAAAGTTGTCGGTAGGAAGAGTTTTCTATAGAAAAGTTGTCGGTGGGAATAGTTTTCTATAGAAAAGTCGTCGGTGGGAAGAGTTTTCTATAGAAAAGTTGTCGGTGGGAAGAGTTTTCTCTAGAAAAGTTGTCGGTGGGAAGAGTTTTCTCTAGAAAAGTTGTCGGTGTTAAGAGTTTTCTATAGAAAAGTTGTCAGTGGGAAGAGTTTTCTATAGAAAAGTTGTCGGTGGGAAGAGTTTTCTATAGAAAAGTTGTCAGTGGGAAGAGTTTTCTATAGAAAAGTTGTCAGTGGGAAGAGTTTTCTATAGAAAAGTTGTCGGTTGAAACAGTTTTCTAAAGAAAAGTTGTCGTTTAAAAGAGTTTTTTATAAAAAAGTTGTCGTTGGTAAGAGTTTTCTATAGAAAAGCTGTCGTTGGGAAGAGTTTTCTATAGAAAAGTTATCGGTAGGAGGAATTTTCTATAGAAAAGTTATGGGTAGGAATAGTTTTCTATGGAAAAGTTATCGGTAGGAAGAGTTTTCTATAGAAAGGTTATCGCTGGTAAGAGTAGGGAATTTTATGGTCGTCTTTGGCTGACTTTTTTCTAACTTGTTTTTAATTTAGTTTTTGGAATTTTTTTTAGAGCTTATCGCATCCTCTAAACTGACAGAACTCGTTTAACAAGTTTTGGCATTTTTTAAACGAAGTAGTACCTTTTATTGACACCTAAAATATCAGCATTTTTGGACAATTTTTTCGTTGAAAAACAATTTTAAAGCAATTATTTTTTGACCATCAAGTTTGGGAATTTTTTAATTGTATTTAGTTCAAAAACAAAAAATTTCCTTACACAATTTGTTGTTTTATTTAGACCGATAAATTTTCTTATGAAATTTGTCTGCCCAGACCGAAAAATTTCCTTGAGAAATTTGTCTGTCCAGACAAGAGTGCATTGACCTTCAAAGTCAAAATGGTAAAGGTAAGTATCAACTTCACCTGTTCCTAATTAAATTAAAGAAAATTATGTAAAATTAATTTCTTTATTTTCATTTTCTGTCGCTTGCAAGAGTTGACGTTTAATTGCATTTCATGTGATTAAACGGAAACTGCAGATCTGTAGAAGTAATTATTTGCCAACTTTTCTGCTGTTGCAACATGTTGTACAACACATGAATAATTTGCTCTGTTAATTATAGAACGAATCATTCGTATCCAATTAAAATATTAAAAATGTATGAATTGTATCTTCATACGAGGATTTATAGAGAATACTATAAAATACATGAGATACCTTGAACACTTTATTGTTTCGATAATGTTTTCGATATGATATCTCGTGGTCTTTTATAAATTGATTTAAATTGTTATACGCTTTGTTGCCTATTGGCAACAAAGAGTATGAACTTTACGCAAATTCGTGTATAAGTTCTTCATGGAAAAAGGAAAACTCATTTTTAAATTGTATTTTTGTTTCCACTGATTGCTTTTATCAACGGCCTTGGAATTCTTAAGTTATTTTCAATATTTCTGACATGTCTTTTATTCCCCCACAATTGCATTTGTATGATTTTTTTCCCCATTTATGTTATCAAGGAAATAGAGCCATCTTTTTTTCGCTCTTATACAATCAAAAACATACAGGAAGTTTAAAATACGTGACACAATTTAGCGAATGGAAGACTAGATAGAAAACATGTTGGTATCATATTACCAAAAAAAAAAGAAATTTAAAATACTTTAGCTAGAACAAGTGTTAAGGAAAGATTTTTTTCCTTACATTTTTCAATTATGAAAAAACTGTATGAACACTTGGCAAAATAACTAAAATTGAAAAAGTATTGATTAAAATTAAAAAGAAACTTTGTTGCAAGCAAAAGAGGCAATAACAAAGAGGACAGATGGACAAATGATTCAAGAAACATGTAATCTTTCTATTGTCAACTTTTCCAAAGAAATGCCTTCCTATCGTCATCCTTTTTCTAGAAATGTATTTCTAGCGTCTACTTTTTTGTAGAAATCTCTTCCTATCGTCAAATTTTATATAGAAATGGATTTCTATCGTCAACTTTTCTATAGTAGCGTCTTATAAACGACAACTTTTCTATAGTGAAGTCTTCTTAACGTCAACTTTTCTATAGTAAACTCTTACTCACGTCAACTTTTATATAGAAATGCCTTCTTATAATCAACTTTTCTATAGAAGAGTCCTCCTAATGTCAACTTTTCTGTAGTAAAGTATTCCTAACGTGAACTTTTCTATAGTAAATTCTTCCTAACGTCAACTTTTCTATAGTAAAGTCTTCCTAACGTCAACTTTTCTATAGTAAAGTCTCCCTAACGTCAACTTTTCTATAGTAAAGTCTTCCTAACGTCAACTTTTCTACAGTAAAGTCTTCCTAATGTCAACTTTTCTATAGTAAAGTATTCCTAACGTCAACTTTTCTATAGTAAAGTATTCCTAACGTCAACTTTTCTATAGTAAAGTCTTTCTATCGTTAACTTTTCTATAGTAAAGTTCTCCTATTCTCAAGTTTTCTATAATAAAGTCTTCCTGTCATCAACTTTTCTATAGAAAAGTCTTCCTGTCATCAACTTTTCTATAGAAAAGTCTTCCTGTCATCAATTTTTCTATAGAAAAGTCTTCCTGCCATCAACTTTTCTATAGAAAAGTCTTCCTATCGTCAACTTTTTTATAGTAAAGTCTTCCTGTCGTCAACTTTTCTATAGTAAAGTCTTCCTGTCGTCAACTTTTCTATAGTAAAGTCTTCCTGTCGTTAACTTTTCTATAGTAAAGTCTTCCTGTCGTCAACTTTTCTATAGTAAAGTCTTCCTGTCGTCAACTTTTCTATAGTAAAGTCTTCCTGTCGTCAACTTTTCTATAGTAAAGTCTTCCTGTCGTCAACTTTTCTATAGTAAAGTCTTCCTGTCGTCAACTTTTCTATAGTAAAGTCTTCCTGTCGTCAACTTTTCTATAGTAAAGTCTTCCTGTCGTCAACTTTTCTATAGTAAAGTCTTCCTGTCGTCAACTTTTCTATAGTAAAGTCTTCCTGTCGTCAACTTTTCTATAGTAAAGTCTTCCTGTCGTCAACTTTTCTATAGTAAAGTCTTCCTGTCGTCAACTTTTCTATAGTAAAGTCTTCCTGTCGTCAACTTTTCTATAGTAAAGTCTTCCTGTCGTCAACTTTTCTATAGTAAAGTCTTCCTGTCGTCAACTTTTCTATAGTAAAGTCTTCCTGTCGTCAACTTTTCTATAGTAAAGTCTTCCTGTCGTCAACTTTTCTATAGTAAAGTCTTCCTGTCGTCAACTTTTCTATAGTAAAGTCTTCCTGTCGTCAACTTTTCTATAGTAAAGTCTTCCTGTCGTCAACTTTTCTATAGTAAAGTCTTTCTATCGTCAACTTTTCTATAGTAAAGTCTTCCTATCGTCAACTTTTCTATAGTAAAGTCTTCCTATCGTCAACTTTTCTACAGTAAAGTCTTCCTATCGTCAACTTTTCTATAGTTAAGTCTTCCTTTTATCAATTTTTCTATGGTAAATTCTTCCTATCGTCAACTTTTCTGTAGTAAAGTCTTCTTATCGTCAACTTTTCTATAGTAAAGTCTTTCTATCGTCATCTTTTCTATATTAAAGTCTTCCTATCGTCAACTTTTCTATAGTAAAGTTTTTCTATCGTCAACTTTTCTATAGTAAAATCTTCCTAGTATCAACCTTTCTATAGCAAAGTATTCCTATAGTCAACTTTTCTATAGTAAAGTCTTCCCAACGTCAACTTTTCTATAGTAAAGTCTTCCTATCGTCAAGTTTTCTATAGTAAAGTCTTCCTAGCGTCTACTTTTCTGTAGTACAGTCTTCCTATCTTCAACTTTCCTATAGTAAAGTTTTCTCATCCTCAACTTTTCTATAGTAAACTCTGTCTATCGTCAACTTCTCTATAGTAAAGTCTTCCTATTGTCAACTTTTCTTTAGTAAAGTCTTCCTATCGTAAACTTTTTTATGGTGAAATCTTCTTATCTTCAAGTTTTCTATAGAAGTGTCTTCCTATCGTTAACTTTTCTCTTGTTAAGTCTTTAAATAGTCAAGTATTCTATAGTAAAGTCTTCTTAATATAAACTTTTCTATATACAAATTTTGCCTATTGTTAACTTTTTTAAAGAAAAACTCTTCCTATCATTTGAAACTTTCTTATTCGCCTTTTCGTTTTGGATTTTTAATAAGAATATTTGTTTAATTTAAAAGTTGTAATTCAATGTCTGTCTTTTTGCTTCATAGTGGCATTGTTTAAAATTAAATTGAAATTTTAAAATATCATTGATTGTACTGCAATATTAATGACAGATTCGCGATGGCTAAAGTTAAACATTCAAAAAATAAATGAGATACTCTTGAGGTTAATATACCCAACTTTGTTATTTAAATTGAAATTTTAATTGGAAGTTGCTCAGAGACAGTTTCGCATAATAAATGAAAATTTCAAATTAATATATTTAATAAAGTTAAAACAAGCAAATGAAAATATTGAAAAATATAAACAATTTAACTTTGTATTTATAGTTTAATATATAGTATGAAAAATTTGCCGATGCAAAAAGTCTGAGAGTTTTATTAATAGCTAGAAAAAATCTAGAACACTTAAACTTTTCCAAGGTCATGGTTTTATTAAAGGAAAATTGCTACCATCTAGCAACTGGTGGCGGCTGAGTGATGTTGATATCAATTTCTTAGCAAATATTGCTTATACGCCTCAGACATTGAGTACATGTATTCTTTTTCATATTCTAAAAATTCCTCAAATTTTTCATACTTAAACACGTTTTCTATTTCGTCTCTTGGCAGTAAAATAAAAACCCTGAATTCTTTACATATTTATCTAAATATTTGCTTAAAATTGGAAATAGACAGAAAACTATGTTCTTTCCTTCTCCCCAGTTAAAGGAGACTTTGACATGTGTTTCATTTCAATAAAAATAAAGAAAACACATGTCTTTTAAATTTCGAAAAATAATATTAAGAAAACGTCGTAGTTGCGTGATTACATGTTGCCAAAATGGCAAGACGTTCAAATGCGGGTAACAGTTGAATCTTTATATATGTCGTTTTTATGATAGTACAAGTAGTTAGATTTCTCGTTCTGTCTTAAAAAAGAAAAAAAAAAATGAACAGAAGTTTAAAGTGCATTGAGCAATTTTGCAAAGAATTTGTAAGACAAAAAAATCCTTATAGGAAATCGTATAAAATTTCAGGAAAACATTGTCTTAAAAACAAACTAATAAAAAATGTGTAAAAAGTAAGAAAATGAAGCTAAATAATGAAAACGAATTCATTACAAAATCTTGTTAAAATAAATGGGTACATTGTAATAAAGATAATGAAAATTGCTAATTAAAAAATCTTCTTACAGATATAAGAAATATTTGAAAAAATTCTAATAAAAATAGGAAAATTTTGAAAAATTTCCTATAAAAATAGGAAAATTTTGAAAAATTTCCTATAAAAATAGGAAAATTTTGAAAAATTTCCTATAAAAATAGGAAAATTTTGAAAAATTTCCTATAAAAATAGGAAATTTTTGAAAAATTTCCTATAAAAATAGGAAATTTTTGAAAAATTTCCTATAAAAATAGGAAATTTTTGAAAAATTTCCTATAAAAATAGGAAATTTTTGAAAAATTTCCTATAAAAATAGGAAATTTTTGAAAAATTTCCTATAAAAATAGGAAATTTTTGAAAAATTTCCTATAAAAATAGGAAATTTTTGAAAAATTTCCTATAAAAATAGGAAATTTTTGAAAAATTTCCTATAAAAATAGGAAATTTTTGAAAAATTTCCTATAAAAATAGGAAATTTTTGAAAAATTTCCTATAAAAATAGCAAATTTTTGAAAAATTTCCTATAAAAATAGGAAATTTTTGAAAAATTTCCTATAAAAATAGGAAATTTTTGAAAAATTTCCTATAAAAATAGGAAATTTTTGAAAAATTTCCTATAAAAATAGGAAATTTTTGAAAAATTTCCTATAAAAATAGGAAATTTTTGAAAAATTTCCTATAAAAATAGGAAATTTTTGAAAAATTTCCTATAAAAATAGGAAATTTTTGAAAAATTTCCTATAAAAATAGGAAATTTTTGAAAAATTTCCTATAAAAATAGGAAATTTTTGAAAAATTTCCTATATAAAAAGAGGAAATTTTTGAAAAATTTCCTATAAAAATAGGAAATTTTTGAAAAATTTCCTATAAAAATAGGAAACTTTTGAAAAATTTCCTATAAAAATACGAAATTTTTGAAAAATTTCCTATAAAAATAGGAAATTTTTGAAAAATTTCCTATAAAAATAGGAAATTTTTGAAAAATTTCCTATAAAAATAGGAAATTTTTGAAAAATTTCCTATAAAAATAGGAAATTTTTGAAAAATTTCCTATAAAAATAGGAAATTTTTGAAAAATTTCCTATAAAAATAGGAAATTTTTGAAAAATTTCCTATAAAAATAAGAAATTTTTGAAAAATTTTCTATAAAAATAGGAAATTTTTGAAAAATTTTCTATAAAAATAGGAAATTTTTGAAAAATTTCCTATAAAAATAGGAAATTTTTGAAAAATTTCCTATAAAAATAGGAAATTTTTGAAAAATTTCCTATAAAAATAGGAAATTTTTGAAAATTTTCTTATAAAAATAGGAAATTTTTGAAAAATTTCCTATAAAAATAGGAAATTTTTGAAAAATTTCCTATAAAAATAGGAAATTTTTGAAAAATTTCCTATAAAAATAGGAAATTTTTGAAAAATTTCCTATAAAAATAGGAAATTTTTGAAAAATTTCCTATAAAAATAGGAAATTTTTGAAAAATTTCCTATTGATGGAGTGGAGAACTGTCTAAGTTTATCTAGTGGAAATTGGAAATGTTAATCTCTGAGCCAATATGGGATTGTAAGCGAAAATAAAGTAATTATTTCGTTTACTCGAAAAACCCCAATGAGAAATGAAAAGAAACAAATAAATGAAAAATCAAAGGAGTTAGAATTTGTGGAATAGAATCTTTATTAAGAGCTTTAGTACCTTTCGCTATAAATGCTGCAAGAATAAGGAAGAAAAATTGTAGTTTAGAAAAAGAGGAAACATCATGGTGGACAGTAGTGTCAAGCTGACAGTTCGTTTTAGGCATTGTGTGTGAAAGAGAAGGATAGATTCCTACACACTTCAGCTTACATATATATAAAAGAAAAAGGCCAACACTGATGGGAATGAAAAAGTTCAATAAGCAACTTTGGCATGAACATTTGCCGCCCGCCTTGCAGGATATGCAATATGAACGAAGGATGTATCAGCTTGATTCTGTCCACAATGTTGTTTCTGAAAGAGTATTACATTATTAGAAAAGATTTATAAATGGATTATTAAGACTTCATTGTTAAATTTTAATATCAAATAATTACAATACAATTAATTATATATTAGGATATAGAATGCATACGTTTTGTTTTTAATCTTGCCTAAGAGTGCATCAAAGATAAATTATAGAGAGCAAGGTCCATAAATTAGCCAACCAAACATGGTGCTTTGAGCAGTTGGAAATCCTACTCGTGAAATTATTCCCTGGCATATAACTTTGGGATATAAGTCTACCCCGATTATTATATCTATTGAACCTGATTCATAAAATTTCGAATCTGCTAGGAACAAATCCTTAAAATTCCTTTTGTATGATTCGGAAAGGGATTGAGAAGGAGTATGTACAGCAATTCGGTTATCAACTCTAAAGGTGCCTTCAAGTTTAGAAGTCGAATCATATCTTGACTTGAGTACCAATGGAACTATGGTTTCGTCGTTAAGAGAATAAGAAGTTAGGTCCAATTTATCCACCAGTGGCTTTGAGATACGGCTAACGACTGATGCTGAGTCCAATAGGCACCGCGCATTTGTGGTAGTTGAGCCAATCTTTACCAAAACGGTGGGCAGCAGGATTGTAGTATTCTGGCGAATAATTTTGGACAACGTAACTGCTTTAGAAGTAGACGGTGGGGACGATCCCCGCTTGGTTCTAGACGAAGATGAATTTCTTACTGACGATGAAGTTGATGGCCTTTGCTTTGGGGATGGTGAACGTGAGCGCGATCGAGAACTAGTGGACAACAAGTCTTTGGCCAATCTAGGGTTTACGTGGAGCAATGTATGGTGAAACTTCTTACAGTGTTTGCACCCGTGCTTTGAAAAGCATGTACCGTGTGAATGGTCGTGGGCCAAACAGTTTGTACAATACTTGTTGTCACGTACAGCTCGCATGCGTTCGGAAATATTCATGGCCAGAAATTTCCGGCAGGTTCGAAGAGGGTGCGCACGTTTGCAAAGGCGACATGGAAATGCGTTGTACTTCAACAAGGGAACACGTGATGAGCATCTAGACTTAGATTTAGAAGATACGGACGAAACTTTAGGCATGATTATCTGAAAGTAAAGAAAATTTTTGTTTAGAAAAGTGCAGATCCTTAAGATCTACGTTTCTGTGGGGAGTACGATGAGCTTTACTATAGGGCGAGTGATTACGCCTCGTTGAGTGAGAAGATCCGCAACACGTACTCTGCCATCTGATCCAGAATATGTCTTTGTCACTCGGCCCAAGCGCCAGCAATTAGAGGGGAGATTTTCATCCTTAATCACTACAAGATCTCCCTCTTTAACATTGATTTCAGGTTTCTTCCATTTATTTCGCTTATTCAGTTCCTTTAAGTACTCGGTTTTCCAACGCATACAGAAGTTTTTATGAACGAGTTTTACCTTTTGCCATCGATTAGCTATTGAAATCGATGCTTCAGAAATTTGAGGATCGATAGGAGACAAAATAGGCGTACCAATTAGAAAATGGCCTGGAGTTAAGGCGCATAAATCAGTTGGATCTGTTGAAATTGAAGAAATCGGCCGAGAATTCAGACACGATTCGATTTTAGTTAAAAGCGTAGAAAGCTCCTCGAAAGTATATTTATGGCTAGCTGCAATTTTTCTGAAATGTGCTTTGAAACTTTTTACTCCAGCTTCCCAGAGTCCTCCCATATGAGGGGCACCCGCTGGAATAAAATGCCACGAAATGTTCTGATGAGCGTAATCGGATAAAATACGCAGTCGAGAGGTTTGAATAAACTCTTTTGCTAGTATTTTTGATGCCCCGACGAATGTTTTGCCGTTATCCGAATGGAGATGTAAAGGGCAACCTCGACGTGAAACAAATCTGCTGAAAGCTGCTAAAAATGTTTGAGTGGATAAGTCGGATGTGACTTCTAAATGAATTGCTTTTGTCGAAAAGCAAACGAATACACATACGTATCCCTTAGTAATGCGACATGCTCGTCCAGAGTAGCTTTTGACATCGAATGGTCCCGCAAAATCGAGGCCTGTATGTGCGAAGGGACGACTAACTTCCGTTCTCTCTGAGGGCAATGCTGCCATAATTTGTTTCTGACATCTTTTCTTATAAATGATGCATATTTTGCATTTATTTATAGTGGACTTGATAAGATTTTTGGCCTTCGGAATCCAAAATTGGGTACGAAGTAAACGTAATACCAATTGATTGCCTCCATGTAGGCTGATATCATGAACGAACTGAACCAATAGCCTCGAAAAGTGAGAATTATATGGAATTATAATGGGATGCTTTTCATTGTACGAAAGTCCCGGA
The DNA here is from genome assembly GCA_933228675.1 of Stomorhina lunata. Taxonomy (NCBI): domain Eukaryota; kingdom Metazoa; phylum Arthropoda; class Insecta; order Diptera; family Rhiniidae; genus Stomorhina; species Stomorhina lunata. The sequence continues at coordinate 99,933,540 of OW121744.1, forward strand.
GAAAGTTCTAATCTGCCACAAGAACGAATCAATCCCTCTGAATCTATAAATGGGTTTAAGTTCAAGATGCTACTAGATGTAGATACTGTTTGTCTATCAGAAAGAGCTTTGTATTCATTTGGATACCAAGCTTTCTGACAGACTGAAATTAGATGATCTCGAACTGAGGATATCTCAAAACTGGATAATGTGATAGAATCTTTAAAGAAACTGAGCCTATACCGACGATGAGTTCTATAAAAGAACCGATACACATACGACATCACTCGCATTGCTCTTTGAAATGAAGAGAATCGAACTATAATATCGTCGAAGTTAGAAAAATACGAAAAGTGTACTCGAACAGGTTTAACTTCAAGCTCAGCAATCGAAAAATTAGATATGTTATTGTTAGGCCATTGTTCTTTTGGAGACTTTAGCCAGCTTGGTCCAGACCACCACAACTCGTTGTGTACCAAATCCTGAGGACAAACACCTCGGCTAGCTAGATCGGCAGGATTCATTTCGGAGCTAACATGACTCCACTGGGAGAAGTTGACCACTTGCGCTATTTTGGATACTCTGTTTGCCACAAACGTTAGCCAGCTACATGGCGGTTTAGCTAGCCAAGAGAGAACAATAGTTGAATCAGTCCAACAGCAGACAGAATAATTTTCAATGTCCAGTCTCGGTACCAGACTTTCGACCATTTCGGCCAGTAAAACAGCACCACAAAGCTCTAGTCTCGGAATGGACAGAGTCTTAATTGGAGCCACCTTGGTTTTAGAGGAAATCAGGTGTGTTGAAACTGACTTAGAATTATCTATTCGAACGTACAGAGCAGCAGAGTAAGCTCTTTCTGAAGCGTCACAAAATCCATGGAATTGAATTTTGGACCGTGGAAAATAATCAATCCATCGTGGGATACGAATGGTATTGATAACTGAATAGTTTCGTTGAAAATGTTTCCATTGTTGAAGCGAATCAGGAGCAAGAACTTCGTCCCAGTCTGTTCCATCCATCCATATCTTCTGCATCAGAATTTTGGCTACAACAATACAAGGTGCTAACCATCCTGCAGGGTCGAACAACTTGGCTATCTGGGATAGAACTTCTCTTTTTGTGAAATGAGAGGATTCAGGAAATGGAGTTGTTACAAAGTAGAACTCATCCGCGCACGCATTCCACCGGATGCCTAAGGTCTTTGCGGAACTATTATCTTCGAATTTTAGAAAATTTTCATGAAGAAGATGACCTGTAGGAAGATCTGCAAGAATATCCTTGGAGTTTGAAGTCCATTTTCTTAATGAGAAACCGCCAGACTCTAGAGCTTGGATCAACTCATTTTTTGCCTTTATGGAACCAGCTTTTGTATGACATCCAGCCAAGACATCATCGACGTACATAGAGTTTCGAATTATATTGCTAGCAACGGGATAAAAGGTCTGTACGTCATCTGCTAATTGGTGTAGAGTACGAATGGCAAGGTAGGGCGCACAGTTTACCCCAAACGTAACTGTTTTCAACTCATAGTCTGAAATTGGATCGTTTGGATTTTCTCGAAATAGAATCCTCTGGTATGGTGTATGCTCCGGATTAACGAGGATTTGTCTGTACATTTTTTGAATGTCAGCATTAAAAACGTATTTGAAGAATCGCCACTTAAGGATTAGAAGGGTAAGATCATTTTGGAGGATCGGGCCAGTATGGAGAAGTGAATTTAGACTTTGTCCATTTGAAGACGGTGCCGAAGCATTGAATACCACCCGAACTTTGGTAGTAGTACTATCCGGTTTTATAACCGCATGATGAGGCAAGTAATACACATTAGAGTTATTAGAAACATTACTAACTTTGAAGCTGTGACCTAAATCCTCATATTCTTTGACCACTTTGTCGTATTCACTTTTAAAAGCTGGCGTTCGATTAAGTCTCGCTTCATTACGAAAGAATTGTGCCATCGCACTTGATCTTGAATGACCGATGTTAATGGAATGGGGAAATTCATCCTTGAATGGCAATGAAACAATATATCTACCGTCAGAATTTCTTATAGTAGACTGAATATATAATTCCTCACAAGCTTTGTCGGCAGGAGACCTGAAGTTCTTCCGTGGAAGATTCTCCACCTCCCAAAACTTTGAAATTTCATTGTCTAATGAAATTTCACAGAAATGAGAAACTATAGTGGGACTTGCAGTAAAGTTACGGTACAATGGACCAGTCAAGATCCATCCAAATACCGTTTCCTGTGCCAATAATGAATCACAAACATTATGTTTGATTCCGGACCGAACAATGGAGGGAAATAGGTCTCCACCTATCAATATATCAACCTTCCCACTACAATAGAATTTGGGATCAGCCAACGGAATGTTTGGAAGATTTGAGAAAATTGAATGTGAAATGGTCTCGGATGGAAGGTTATTAGAAAGGTTTGGAATTACTAACGCGGTGACTGAAATCTTATAGTCGCTATCTAGAAGTGAACCCATTAAAAATGAACATTGGCGTCGAACCCTGGCAGATACTGAGCTATTCAGTCCCGAAACTTGTACATTAGTGCGTTGATAAGGAAGTTTTAAACGGTTGAAGAGGTTTTCGGAAATAAATGTACCCTCAGAACCTGAATCTATCAAAGCGCGTGCCTGATAATCCGTTCCCAAATGGTTAATCTTAATCCAAGCGGTGCCCAATAACACGCCCTTGGAGTGGGTAGCAAAGCATGTTTGCACTCGTCCTGAAGTTGAGCTGCTAGTGGACTGTATGTTTGAAGAATTGGGACGAGTAAACGAAGCTGAGTTCGGATTTAGACTCGAAGTGTTATTGGAACTAGTACTTGGTGCAGATCCAGGGGACTTGGCGCTATCAACTTCTTTGTGCAATAGAGTATTATGCCTTTGTTGGCATTTAAAACAATTGTGCTTGCTTGTGCAGTGTCGGACCGTATGAGTTTTTGCGAAACAGTTTAAGCACAAGCCTTCCTTTTTTATCTCACTCAATCTCTGTTGATAGCCCATATTTAGAAACTTCGGGCACTTTCGAATGGGATGATTTTCTGTTGGGCATATCTGACATTGTGGGGTAGTTACCTTAGTTTGGTAGCTATGGATCTTTTTATTGGAATTAGTGTTAGGTTTGGGTTTTGAGTCCTGGGGCTTTGATGAGCTAGATCCACGAATAGCAGAAACGGACTCTAAAGTCCGATAGCGATTCGTTAGAAACTCGTCTAATTCAGACCAAGTAGGAAGAGCAGTTTTATCTTTTAATTCCTGCTCCCATAATGTCAGTGTATTTTCAGGAAGTCTATTTGTGCATATAAACACAAAAATAGGATCCCAACTAAAAATGTCCACATTATGAAGCCTAAGAATTGAAATGCTTGAGTTTATGTCTCTCTGTAATTGTTTCAAGGACTTTCCAGTTTCAGAATTTATCATTTGAAGGTTGAAGAGGAGTTTCAACTGTCCGTTGACCAAGACGCGTTTATTTTCGAAGCGGAAACATAGATTCTTCCACGCCATTCCAAAGCCATCATTCGTCAAAGGGCTTTTTTGGACGATATCTCGGGCCTCACCTCGCGTTTTTTGTGTAAGGTAGAACAACTTTTCTATGTTGCTAGCTCGAGAATTAGTCACGACGGCTGTAAAAATATCGCGAAATGTTGGCCACGAGGCATAATCACCATGGAAAATCTCTATCTCAATTGGAGGTAAATTGAGTCCATGGGAACGAGTAGGAATTGAAGTCTGCATCCCGAGATCACGTGAAGAACTGGACTGAAATCGAAGCGCATCAGAAAGTTCCAATAATTTTGAAAAACAGTTACAGTACGTGATGTACGTACTTTTAAACTTGGATTTAATTGACTCGATGTCGTCAGGGTCCTCGTTTTCTCCATCTTCTTTTTCAACCTCGGTAAGATATCGCTCGTAGGCTTCCTTAATCTTGGACCAATTGTTCTTGAGTTCATTTCGATGAACTTCAAGTGCGTGTAGAGATGTAACCGGGTACTGGTTATCATTTAGGTCTGCCTCGAACTCGACTAGAGCATCTGCTGTCCGAATGAACAGATCAAGAGACATTTCGTATGTAAAACTCAGAAACCCAATGAAAGTGTGACAATACAACCGAAAATGTTGGTTAACTATGAACGATATGAAACCCAAAGACTTATCCAAATGAATAGTCTTTAATGCAAAGGCAAAGATAGTACTAATATTTCTTAAAAATGCGGAATCTGTTACAAATAATGCTTTCTAACAAGACAATATCGTTTAAATATCAGAATTTTCTGAATAAAACCAACAGATTTCATTTAATAAGGAGTTTAAATTATCGATTTTTTTTTCTTAAGTAATAATAATACTCTAATAGTAATTTTTAGAATTAAAATTGAAACAATAAACGTGCTTAAACAAGCCTAGAATTTTTTTTTTTTTTTTTTTTTTAAATATAATTTACAATTTAAAGATTGCATCCATTCAAATAACTGGTAAATAATCAGCTGTTTATTAAAAAACTTTTACATAAATTGGATAAATAGTCATTGAACTTCTGCAAAGTATATAAAGATTCCAGAACAAAACGAAATATTAGGTCTGTTCATGTAAGTATTTCAGTCAAAAAAAATTCAAGTATGGATATGAAATTTATATTTTGTTTGTTTGTTTTAAATACAAATGTTTTTTAAAGTTTTGCAAGAATTAATCACCATTGATGATCATTAAATTAGTTGTTAATCGGTTTATTTTCGTGTTTTGAACGAAACCCCAGAATCTTCGATGATAATTTTAAAGTGGGTGATAAAAAATCCTTTGTTTGATATTATAGAAAAATAGTAGCAAACTTGTGTTTTGCAGCGCAATGTATGGAAAAACCTATTGTACTTTAATGGAACATTCCAGAATCTCTCACTTCATTCCAGTTGTTATTAAATATTCCCATAAATAATTGGAAAGTACAATTAATGAATGAGTATTGTCGAGTATTTTTAAATCAAAGATTTGGATAACCATAACAAAGTAACAAAACGATTATATTTTTAAAAAATTTAATTTATTTAATCATTTAGATTTGTATTAACGAATTGGTTAAATAATATATAGATATTGAAATTAAATATTCATATAATAGAAAACAACCGTCTTAAATTTCGGAATTCGATTAATTTGAAACAAAAAAATGTTAAATTACTTTAATCTTAATAAAATATTATCATGTGTTTTGTATTAAGAATTTAGTTATTTCAATTTGGTTTTGAATTTTTTCACGGTATCACTGTTAAGTTAAAATTTGTAATTTGATAATAAAGATGTTTAAACTAAATGAATTTAGATTGTTTTTGCCAAAAAGTTTGAAAATGTGTTATAATTTGAAATTCTGTTTCTTTAAGTAATTTTGAGTATCGGTAAGACTGAATAAAATGTAAAGAAAACAAATTCAAAGAATAAGGGTTTTTTTTTTTTTTTGTAACATAAAAATATCACTATGAAGAGAAAGTAATTTGATAAGTTGTTGAAAGAGCAGATTTAAAGAGAACTGATTGCCAATAAGTAACGATGATTTAACAGAAGAGAGTATTTGCTGAATCAATAATAATCACGATCCACATATGAATTTGAACAAACTTCGGAGTAAATCTTTTAGAAAGAGGAATCGAATAAACGATAACTAAAGAGGATTTTAAGAATATTTGCCATGTGTCAATCTTGCACAACTTTACATTTTAAATTTTATTTTTATATTTGAACAATTTTGATTTAAACTTACGTAGAAAATAGCACTGATGGAAGGAATTATTTAACACTTATTAATCCAAATGACATAACCTTCAGATGACATAAAATCCGTATTGCTCGTTCTCCCCACAGAAATTTCCTGCAGAAATTTTACAGAAGATTCCCCTCACTTTTTTAACTTTCTTCTTTGTGTGGTTTTAATATTATTTTTGAATGTAATTTTGTGAACATCCAACAAATCACTTTATATATAATATTTTGCAACTTATTTACTTTATTTTAGTACACAATTTTAACTCTTGTAGCAAAACGTAATTTTATTGAAATTTATATCACAAAAAACTAGCTCTCTCGACTTAAGTATTTGAATGCACTTCGTAGACTAAAATAAGAACAAAACGTACCTTTGTAAATATGGTGAGTAAATTTAGGTAATTTGTTGTAAGAAATCCCAGCGATATCTGCAAACTTCCAATATGTAGAACCCGGTTCGAATTGGAACAAATGATGGAGTGGAGAACTGTCTAAGTTTATCTAGTGGAAATTGGAAATGTTAATCTCTGAGCCAATATGGGATTGTAAGCGAAAATAAAGTAATTATTTCGTTTACTCGAAAAACCCCAATGAGAAATGAAAAGAAACAAATAAATGAAAAATCAAAGGAGTTAGAATTTGTGGAATAGAATCTTTATTAAGAGCTTTAGTACCTTTCGCTATAAATGCTGCAAGAATAAGGAAGAAAAATTGTAGTTTAGAAAAAGAGGAAACATCATGGTGGACAGTAGTGTCAAGCTGACAGTTCGTTTTAGGCATTGTGTGTGAAAGAGAAGGATAGATTCCTACACACTTCAGCTTACATATATATAAAAGAAAAAGGCCAACACTGATGGGAATGAAAAAGTTCAATAAGCAACTTTGGCATGAACACCTATAAAAATAGGAAATTTTTGAAAAATTTCCTATAAAAATAGGAAATTTTTGAAAAATTTCCTATAAAAATAGGAAATTTTTGAAAAATTTCCTATAAAAATAGGAAATTTTTGAAAAATTTCCTATAAAAATAGGAAATTTTTGAAAAATTTCCTATAAAAATAGGAAATTTTTGAAAAATTTCCTATAAAAATAGGAAATTTTTGAAAAATTTCCTATAAAAATAGGAAATTTTTGAAAAATTTCCTATAAAAATAGGAAATTTTTGAAAAATTTCCTATAAAAATAGGAAATTTTTGAAAAATTTCCTATAAAAATAGGAAATTTTTGAAAAATTTCCTATAAAAATAGGAAATTTTTGAAAAATGTCCTATAAAAATATGAAGTTTTTGAAAAATTTCCTATAAAAATATGAAATTTTTGAAAAATTTCCTATAAAAATAGGAAATTTTTGAAAAACGTTTAAGTCCTTAATATAGAGTTTTAGCAGGATTAGCTTTTTTAACGATTTGTTTAGGTGTATTTCTTAATGTGCTTTATTTTTAGTCCCTTTTGTTGCCTTATTGCATTTAGGGTTTTTTGTTGTAAATTGTCGTGTTAATAAAATTGATGTCTTACTATAAATATTCGGTTTCATTCTTTTCTTTTGCTGTTGAATAATAAATATTAATGGGCTGCCAGACTGCAATAATGTTGAATAATTTCGAACAACAAATTTTTTTAGTGTCTCTTCGTTTTTTATTTTATAATTTCTTTTATTGGTATATTTGTGCCGTAGGATGACTTTGTTTTATGATTCTGTAATGTTTTTTATTCTTCTGGAGCTTTGAGAATTTGACAAAAAAGCATGTATTTTTTACTGTTTTCTCTGTGTTGGGGATTTATTTCTGAAGTTTAAATATAAGCGTGGGATTTGTTCGAAATATTGAAATCTTTTCAATAAAATTTTTAATAGCTGTTGTCTTTTGTCCTCCTTATCGAAATTGCTTATGTGCATAGAAATTTGTTGATAGTTTTATCTTTGCTGCTGTTCCCTTATTACCCCCTTGTGATTAGATATTGAAAACTTTTATATGCAAAATCTTTTCATGATATTTTCCCATAGGTTTGGTTTGTCTGTTTTATAAATTTTATTAATAATCATGTTCGGTTTAAGCTCTTTTTTTAACATATGTAGGCAGGTTTATAATTATTTAGCAGTTTTGAACTGAAGGAAAATTTCTTGAATATGAAAATGTTTTTTTGACAAAATTTAGTTGAGAAATAGAAAAAAAAGACAGACTAGAGCCATCTACTGGCAACCTTTAATAAGAGCCATTCCAATCCTCAAAGCTGAGAATAGCAATGGCTCTAACTGCTGGGTTAGCATCAAAGCTCCAAAAAATATCTTCACGTACCTAATAAACGTTTTTTGAATCATAATCCTTGAAAGTCACTAGACTGAAGTAAAGTATGTTTAAGGAAGAATTAAGTAAAACAAAAACAAAAGGGCTTTTGTTACTAAATTTCCCACACATTAAAAATACACGTACAGAGAAACAAGCACGTTTGTATGTAGTAAGCCCACACATACAACAAAAGCACTCAAGGATACAAAAGGACAACAAATACTCAACATTCAAGTATATCAAATAGCCATTCATTCATCATTCTGCCAGACACCAGAACCAATACTCCAAAATTAAACAACAGTCTTAAAGGAATAATTTCCCTCTGAAAATTTCCTACTTTTATAGGAAATTTTTCAAAAATTTCCTATTTTTATAGCAAATTTTTCAAAAATTTCCTATTTTTATAGGAGATTTTTCAAAAATTTCCTATTTTTATAGGAAATTTTTCAAAAATTTCCTATTTTTATAGGAAATTTTTCAAAAATTTCCTATTTTTATAGGAAATTTTTCAAAAATTTCCTATTTTTATAGGAAATTTTTCAAAAATTTCCTATTTTTATAGGAAATTTTTCAAAAATTTCCTATTTTTATAGGAAATTTTTCAAAAATTTCCTATTTTTATAGGAAATTTTTCAAAAATTTCCTATTTTTATAGGGAATTTTTTAAAAATTTCCTATTTTTATAGGAAATTTTTCAAAAATTTCCTATTTTTATAGGAAATTTTTCAAAAATTTCCTATTTTTATAGGAAATTTTTCAAAAATTTCCTATTTTTATAGGAAATTTTTCAAAAATTTCCTATTTTTATAGGAAATTTTTCAAAAATTTCCTAAAAATAGGAAATTTTTGAAAAATTTCCTATAAAAATAGGAAATTTTTCAAAAATTTCCTATTTTTATAGGAAATTTTTCAAAAATTTCCTATTTTTATAGGAAATTTTTCAAAAATTTCCTATTTTTATAGGAAATTTTTCAAAAATTTCCTATTTTTATAGGAAATTTTTCAAAAATTTCCTATTTTTATAGGAAATTTTTCAAAAATTTCCTATTTTTATAGGAAATTTTTCAAAAATTTCCTATTTTTATAGGAAATTTTTCAAAAATTTCCTATTTTTATAGGAAATTTTTCAAAAATTTCCTATTTTTATAGGAAATTTTTCAAAAATTTCCTATTTTTATAGGAAATTTTTCAAAAATTTCCTATTTTTATAGGAAATTTTTCAAAAATTTCCTATAAAAATAGGAAATTTTTCAAAAATTTCCTATTTTTATAGGAAATTTTTCAAAAATTTCCTATTTTTATAGGAAATTTTTCAAAAATTTCCTATTTTTATAGGAAATTTTTCAAAAATTTCCTATTTTTATAGGAAATTTTTCAAAAATTTCCTATTTTTATAGGAAATTTTTCAAAAATTTCCTATTTTTATAGGAAATTTTTCAAAAATTTCCTATTTTTATAGGAAATTTTTCAAAAATTTCCTATTTTTATAGGAAATTTTTCAAAAATTTCCTATTTTTATAGGAAATTTTTCAAAAATTTCCTATTTTTATAGGAAATTTTTCAAAAATTTCCTATTTTTATAGGAAATTTTTCAAAAATTTCCTATTTTTATAGGAAATTTTTCAAAAATTTCCTATTTTTATAGGAAATTTTTCAAAAATTTCCTATTTTTATAGGAAATTTTTCAAAAATTTCCTATTTTTATAGGAAATTTTTCAAAAATTTCCTATTTTTATAGGAAATTTTTCAAAAATTTCCTATTTTTATAGGAAATTTTTCAAAAATTTCCTATTTTTATAGGAAATTTTTCAAAAATTTCCTATTTTTATAGGAAATTTTTCAAAAATTTCCTATTTTTATAGGAAATTTTTCAAAAATTTCCTATTTTTATAGGAAATTTTTCAAAAATTTCCTATTTTTATAGGAAATTTTTCAAAAATTTCCTATTTTTATAGGAAATTTTTCAAAAATTTCCTATTTTTATAGGAAATTTTTCAAAAATTTCCTATTTTTATAGGAAATTTTTCAAAAATTTCCTATTTTTATAGGAAATTTTTCAAAAATTTCCTATTTTTATAGGAAATTTTTCAAAAATTTCCTATTTTTATAGGAAATTTTTCAAAAATTTCCTATTTTTATAGGAAATTTTTCAAAAATTTCCTATTTTTATAGGCAATTTTACAAAAATTTCCTATTTTTATAGGCAATTTTTCAAAAATTTCCTATTTTTATAGGCAATTTTTCAAAAATTTCCTATTTTTATAGACAATTTTTCAAAAATTTCCTATTTTTATAGGAAATTTTTCAAAAATTTCCTATTTTTATAGGAAATTTTTCAAAAATTTCCTATTTTTATAGGAAATTTTTCAAAAATTTCCTATTTTTATAGGAAATTTTTCAAAAATTTCCTATTTTTATAGGAAATTTTTCAAAAATTTCCTATTTTTATAGGAAATTTTTCAAAAATTTCCTATTTTTATAGGAAATTTTTCAAAAATTTCCTATTTTTATAGGAAATTTTTCAAAAATTTCCTATTTTTATAGGAAATTTTTCAAAAATTTCCTATTTTTATAGGAAATTTTTCAAAAATTTCCTATTTTTATAGGAAATTTTTCAAAAATTTCCTATTTTTATAGGAAATTTTTCAAAAATTTCCTATTTTTATAGGAAATTTTTCAAAAATTTCCTATTTTTATAGGAAATTTTTCAAAAATTTCCTATTTTTATAGGAAATTTTTCAAAAATTTCCTATTTTTATAGGAAATTTTTCAAAAATTTCCTATTTTTATAGGAAATTTTTCAAAAATTTCCTATTTTTATAGGAAATTTTTCAAAAATTTCCTATTTTTATAGGAAATTTTTCAAAAATTTCCTATTTTTATAGGAAATTTTTCAAAAATTTCCTATTTTTATAGGAAATTTTTCAAAAATTTCCTATTTTTATAGGAAATTTTTCAAAAATTTCCTATTTTTATAGGAAATTTTTCAAAAATTTCCTATTTTTATAGGAAATTTTTCAAAAATTTCCTATTTTTATAGGAAATTTTTCAAAAATTTCCTATTTTTATAGGAAATTTTTCAAAAATTTCCTATTTTTATAGGAAATTTTTCAAAAATTTCCTATTTTTATAGGAAAATTTTTAAAAATTTCCTATTTTTATAGGAAATTTTTCAAAAATTTCCTATTTTTATAGGAAATTTTTCAAAAATTTCCTATTTTTATAGGAAATTTTTCAAAAATTTCCTATTTTTATAGGAAATTTTTCAAAAATTTCCTATTTTTATAGGAAATTTTTCAAAAATTTCCTATTTTTATAGGAAATTTTTCAAAAATTTCCTATTTTTATAGGAAATTTTTCAAAAATTTCCTATTTTTATAGGAAATTTTTCAAAAATTTCCTATTTTTATAGGAAATTTTTCAAAAATTTCCTATTTTTATAGGAAATTTTTCAAAAATTTCCTATTTTTATAGGAAATTTTTCAAAAATTTCCTATTTTTATAGGAAATTTTTCAAAAATTTCCTATTTTTATAGGAAATTTTTCAAAAATTTCCTATTTTTATAGGAAATTTTTCAAAAATTTCCTATTTTTATAGGAAATTTTTCAAAAAATTCCTATATTTATAGGAAATTTTTCAAAAATTTCCTATTTTTATAGGAAATTTTTCAAAAATTTCCTATTTTTATAGGAAATTTTTTAAAAATTTCCTATTTTTATAGGAAATTTTTCAAAAATTTCCTATTTTTATAGGAAATTTTTCAAAAATTTCCTATTTTTATAGGAAATTTTTCAAAAATTTCCAATTTTTATAGAAAATTTTTCAAAAATTTCCTATTTTTATAGGAAATTTTTCAAAAATTTTCTATTTTTATAGGAAAATTTTCAAAAATTTCCTATTTTTATAGGAAATTTTTCAAAAATTTCCTATTTTTATAGAAAATTTTTAAAAATTTCCTATTTTTATAGGAAATTTTTCAAAAATTTTATATTTTTAAAGGAAATTTTTCAAAAATTTTATATTTTTATAGGAAATTTTTCAAAAATTTCTTATTTTTATAGGAAATTTTTCAATAATTTTATATTTTTACAGGAAATTTTTCAAAAATTTTATATTTTTACAGGAAATTTTTCAAAAATTTCCTATTTTCATAGGAATTTTTTCAAAAATTTCCTATTTTTATAGGAAATTTTTCAAAAATGTCCTATTTTGATAGGAAATTTTTCAAAAATTTCCTATTTTTATAGGAAATTTTTCAAAATTTTCCTATTTTTATAGGAAATTTTTCAAAAATTTCCTATTTTTATAGGAAATTTTTCAAAAGTTTCCTATTTTTATAGGAAATTTTTCAAAAATTTCCTATTTTTATAGGAAATTTTTCAAAAATTTCCTATTTTTATAGGAAATTTTTCAAAAATTTCCTATTTTATAGGAAATTTTTCAAAAATTTCCTATTTTTATAGGAAATTTTTCAAAAATTTCCTATTTTTATAGGAAATTTTTCAAAAATTTCCTATTTTCATAGGAATTTTTTCAAAAATTTCCTATTTTTATAGGAAATTTTTCAAAAATGTCCTATTTTGATAGGAAATTTTTCAAAAATTTCCTATTTTTATAGGAAATTTTTCAAAATTTTCCTATTTTTATAGGAAATTTTTCAAAAATTTCCTATTTTTATAGGAAATTTTTCAAAAGTTTCCTATTTTTATAGGAAATTTTTCTAAAATTTCCTATTTTTATAGGAAATTTTTCAAAAATTTCCTATTTTTATAGGAAATTTTTCAAAAATTTCCTATTTTATAGGAAATTTTTCAAAAATTTCCTATTTTTATAGGAAATTTTTCAAAAATTTCCTATTTTTATAGGAAATTTTTCAAAAATTTCCTATTTTTATAGGAAACTTTTCAAAAATTTCCTATTTTTAAAGGAAATTTTTCAAAAATTTCCTATTTTTATAGGAAATTTTTCAAAAATTTCCTATTTTTATAGGAAATTTTTCAAAAATTTCCTATTTTTATAGGAAATTTTTCAAAAATTTCCTATTTTTATAGGAAATTTTTCAAAAATTTCCTATTTTTATAGGAAATTTTTCAAAAATTTCCTATTTTTATAGGAAATTTTTCAAAAATTTCCTATTTTTATAGGAAATTTTTCAAAAATTTCCTATTTTTATAGGAAATTTTTCAAAAATTTCCTATTTTTATAGGAAATTTTTCAAAAATTTCCTATTTTTATAGGAAATTTTTTAAAAATTTCCTATTTTTATAGGAAATTTTTCAAAAATTTCCTATTTTTATAGGAAATTTTTCAAAAATTTCCTATTTTTATAGGAAATTTTTCAAAAATTTCCTATTTTGTAGGAAATTTTTCAAAAATTTCCTATTTTTATAGGAAATTTTTCAAAAATTTCCTATTTTTATAGGAAATTTTTCAAAAATTTCCTATTTTTATAAGAAATTTTTCAAAAATTTCCTATTTTTATAGGAAATTTTTCAAAAATTTCCTATTTTTATAGGAAATTTTTCAAAAATTTCCTATTTTTATAGGAAATTTTTAAAAAAATTCCTATTTTTATAGGAAATTTTTCAAAAATTTCCTATTTTTATAGGAAATTTTTCAAAAATTTCCTATTTTTATAGGAAATTTTTCAAAAATTTCTTATTTTTATAGGAAATTTTTCAAAAATTTCCTATTTTATAGGAAATTTTTCAAAAATTTCCTATTTTTATAGGAAATTTTTTTAAAATTTCCTATTTTTATAGGAAATTTTTTTAAAATTTCCTATTTTTATAGGAAATTTTTCAAAAATTTCCTATTTTTATAGGAAATTTTTCAAAAAATTATTTATTTGTTGGACCTTTGCTCTGTTACTGCAGGGCATACACTTACAATGTCATGCTTTCTGGTTTTAATAAATGTGATACGTGTTTGGAAATATTTATTGAAAATATTTTTTTTTTGCAAAATGCGGATATGGGTTACATGAAGCAATTTAAGGCCTGAAATGTGCTAGAATTTTTGATTCTTCATCAAAAAACCAAAACTGATGGACATGATGAAGCTAGAAGTGCCTTTTCATACTCTGCCAACAGTTTCCCTTCATAGTTTTAATTCCGATTATGTCGACCATAAAAGCATTACCAACCATGAAATGATGTTTTAATACTTTATTTGAGTTGAACAAAACAAAAATTTCCAAATAAAAATGTAATACAATAGAAATGAATAAAAATAACAAAACTAAAGTGATATAAAATTAAAGGTAATAATAGAATGTTTTTGTTTCGGTCTTATTTTCTCCCTCGTTGATGGGCAAATACATGAAAATTCACATAAAATGTTATAAAAATCAGAAATAAATGCTCATGCCAAAAAGAAAATGAGCAATAAAACGAGAACGAACATCGAATATTCCCTTCGAATGTGTAAAACGTGCAATTTTTTTTTCATGGTAATAGATTTGATTTTGAAGGGAAATGAGATTGATTTAATGTTTGAATGAAAGGGAATAAATGTTTAAAGGATAATTTAATAGGAAATGGGATTATTTAGTTTAGGTTATTGGTTTATTTTATTTGAAGGTTTAAGTACATTTTAAATGTTTTATCGGTATTTAATCGTATTGTTAAATTGTTTTAAAATGTTTATTTAAAAGAAACTTTCTATTTAGTAAAATCGATATATTAATATAAATATAAGAATATCTTCAAAAACTTCTTATTTTTATAGGAACTATTACAAAAAGTTGTTATTTTTATAGGAAAATTTTCAAAAATTACTTTTTTTATTAAAAATTTCACAACATTTTTCTTTTCTTATTTTTATATCAAGATTTCAAAAATTTCATAATTTAATTGGAAACTTTTCAAAAATTTCTTATTTTTATAACAAAATTTTCAAAAAATTTCATATTGTTATAGAAAAATTTTCAAAAATTACTTATTTTATTAGGAATTTTTGAAAAATTTCTTATTTTTATAGGAAATTCTTGAAAAATTAATTATTTTTATAGGAAATTTTTGATAAATATCTTATTTTTATACAAAATTTTTGATACATTTCTTATTTTTATAGGAAGTTTTTGAAAAATTTCTTATTTTTATAGGAAATTTCTAAAAAATTTCCTATTTTTATATGAAATCATTTAAGAATTTTGATATTTATATGAAGTTTTTCACAGATTTTATACTTTTGTAAAAAACTTTACAAAAATTTCTTATTATTATAGAAAAATTTTCAAAAATTTCTTATTTTTATAGGAATATATATAGTTCAAAATTTTTTTATTTTTTAAAGAAATTTTTAAAATTTTTCTTATTCTTAAAGGAAATCTTTCAAAAATTTCAGATTTTTATAGCAAATTTTTCAAAAATTTCTTATAAAAAAAAAATTTTAAATATTCTTCTTTTTATAGAAAATTTTTGAAAAATTTCTTAAGAATTTCGGATGCTTATAGGTAGTACTTTTATAGAAAACTACAAAAAATTCATATTTTTATAGGAAATTTTTAAAAAATTTCCTATATTTATAGAAAATTTTTTAAAATTTTCCTGTGTTTATAAAAAATTTTTATAAATTTCCTATTTTTATAGGAAATTTTTAAAAAACTTTTTATTTTTATAGGAATTTTTTAAAAAATTTACTATTTCTATAGGAAATTTCTCAAAAATTTCCTGTTTTTATAGGAAATTTCTCAAAAACTTCGTAATTTTATAGGAAATTTTTCAAAAATTTCCTATTTTTATTGGAAATTTTTCAAAAATTTCCTTTTTTATAGAAATTTCCTATTTTTATAGAAAATTTTTCCAAAATTTCCTATTCTATTGGAAATTTATCAAAAATTTTTATAGGAAAATTTTCAAAAATTTTTTATTTTTGTAGGAAATTTTTCAAAAATTACTTTTTTTTACAAGAAATTTTTCAAAAATTTTTAATTTTTATAAAAAATTTTTCAAAATATCATATTTTTAAACGAAATGTCTTGTCTCTAAAGGAAATTTTTTATAAATTTCTTATTTCTTGAGGAAATTTTTCAAAAATTGCTTTTTTTACAGGAAATTTTTCAAAAATTACTTGTTTTTACAGGAAATTTTCAAAAATTTCTAATTTTTGTAGGAAATTTTTCAAAAGTTTCTTATTTTTATACGCAATATTTTAAAAATATCATATTTTTAAACGAAATGTCTTGTCTCTATAGGAAATTTTTTATAAATTTCTTATTTCTATAGGAAATTTTTCAAAAAGTTCTTATTTATTTGGAAAAATTTTTAAAATTCTTATTTTTTTAAATTTTTTTAAAATATTTAGTTTTATATGAAGTTTTTCAAAAGATTTTTATTTTTTTATGAAATTTTCAAAAATTTCTTATTTATGTAAAAAAATTTTTAAAAATTTCTTATTTTCATGGGAAATTTTTCAAAATTTTTTTTATTTTTATAGGATTTTTTTTTAAATTTCTTATTTTTATAAGAATTTTTTGAAAATTTCTTATTTTTATAGGAAATTTTTCAAAAATTTCTTTTTTTTTACAGGAATTTTTTAAAATTGTTCTAGTTTAATTGGATTTTTTTTTAGATTGAATTTTTATTAGAAATTTAGCAATTTCCAAATCTTTCTATCGTTTTAAAATATTTTTATTTCAATATATCAAAAATAACAAATTTGATGTCCTTTTCCTTTGCTTCCTTCCCAAGGGAGTCGATTTTTTTTCTTTTTCTGAATAAATAACTGTTTATGATGTTAAACCATACGAACATATTTCCCAGTCTTTTGCCGTATCCTTAAAAAAGGCTAATAGCTTTTGTCAAATCTCTCCCAAGACCATGATTTTTTTCTTCTTTAGTTTTTATTTAAATAAAAATATTTTAGCCAAAAAATAAAAAAAAATATTTTGTTTGATGCATTAATATAAAGGACATAATACGCTTGTCTTTTTTCTTTTTTTCGAGTTGTAACGTTTTTAATTCTTGTAGTCCTTTGTAAATCCTCTAGACGTCATGGGCAGTGAAAGGATGATAATTTATTTGTTGTTGGTTTCTTGTTTTGGTTTTTCATCTTTTTTGAAAAAAACTGCAAAATAAATGGGTCAATGAAAATATTTAAGTATTTATTTCCATTTTATGTCCTTAGGGAAAAGTGACGAAAAATAATCTTTTTAGTTACATTTTTTCTGAAGGCATAGTAACATCCTTTTGGTGATGTCTAACAAAAAAATAGTTGTCAACATATGAAATATCATTTCAGGACTTAGCCTGAAACGTCTGCGGAAGGAACACAGGAGTAAGAATTTTAAATTAAATATAAAGAGTCAATCAACTAACAGGATATAAAAGGAAAAAGGATGAATAATGAAAAAATATTTATAGTTATTTTTGGAAAATATTATATGATATTTTTTTAATTCCAATTAAAAATAAAAACTGTTTGCATCGTTTGCTATGCAAAATCTGCAGACTTTATATTTTGCCATTTTATTTTTTATACTAAATAAATTTGGTTTTCAAATCCCATATAAAGTTTGATATAAAGAATACTAAGATATCACAATATTATTACGATTTCAATAACTTGGATTTCCATAATATCGATTTCCTATTAAAATGAGAATTTTTTAAAAATTTTCTAAGAATATAATAAACTAAAAAAAAACTTCTTATAAAAATGAGAAATTTTAGAAAATTTTTCAAAAAATAAAAAATTTTTGAAAAATTTTCTAATGAAATAATAATAATGCAAAAATTTCCAATAAAAATAAATTTTTTTTTTTATAAAAATATTTTTTTTAATAAAAAAAATTTGAAAAAGGTTCTCTAAAAATAAGAAATTATAAAAAAGGTTCTCTAAAAATAAGAAATTATAAAAATTAATTTTTATAAAAAAATAAGAAATTTTGGAAAGATTTCATAACAAAATAAGGAATTTTTCGTAAATTATACATTAACAAAAAATTTTTAAAAAATTTCCTATGAAAATAAGAAATTTTTGAAAAATATTCTTTAAAAAGAATAAATTTTTGAAAAATTTTCTTTAAAAATGAGAAGTTTTTGAAAATTTTATTAAAAAAATTGGAAATTATTAAGAAAACTTTAAAATTTTCTATAAAAATTTGAAATTTTTGAAAAATTTCCTATGAAAATAAAAAATTTTTGAAAAATTCCTTTAAAGAAATTTTTGAAAAGATTTTCCATAAAGATAAGAAATTTTTGAAAAAATTTCTATTAAAAGCAGAATTAAAAAAAAAAAAAAACTTTCCTTTGAAATATAGAAAATTTCCTATCAAAATAAGAAATTTTAAAAATATTCCTATAAAAATAATAAATTTTTAAAAATTTTTCTATAAAAAAAAAAAATTTTTTTTAGAAATTTTCTTATAAAAATAAGAAATTTTTGAAAAATTTTCGATAAAAATTTGAATTTTTTAACAAAATTCCTATAAAGTTAAGAAATTTTCAGAAAATTTTCAATAAAAATGAGAAATTGTTGAAAAATTTAGTATAAAAATAAGAAATTTCTAAAAAAAATTCTTTAAAAATAAGAAATTTTTGAAAATTTTCCTTCAAAAATTAGAAATTTTTAAAAAATGTCGTTTAAAAATAAGAAATTTTTGAAAAATGTGCTTTAAAAATAAGATTTTTTTTTTAAAATTTCCTATAAAATTAGGAAACTTTTGAAAATTTTCCTTTAAAAATAAGAAATTTTTGAAAAATTTCCTATAAAAATAGGAAATTTTTGAAAAAATTCCTTTAAAAATAGGAAATTTTTGAAAGATTTCCTATAAAAAAAAGGAAGTTTTTTGAAAAATTTCCTATAAAAATTGGAAAAATCTGAAAAATTTCCTATAAATTAGGAAATTTTTGAAAAATTTCCTATAAATTAGGAAATTTTTGAAAAATTTCCCAAAACTTTTGAAAGATTTCCTATAAAAATAGGAAATTTTTTGAAAAATTTCCTATAAAAATAGGAAATTTCTGAAAAATTTCCTACAAATTAGGAAATTTTTGAAAAATTTCCTATAAATTAAGAAATTTTTGAAAAATTTCCTAATAAAATAGGAAATTTTTCAAAAATTTCATATAAAATTAGGAAATTTTTTAAAAATTTTCTTTAAAAAATAGGAAATTTTTTTAAAAATTTCCTTTAAAAAATAGGAAATTTTTGAAATCTTTCTTTAAAAAATAGGAAATTTTTCAAAAATTTCCTTTAAAAACCAAGAAATTTTTGAAAAATTTCCTTTAAAAAAAAGGAAATTTTTGAAAAATTTCCTTTAAAAAATAGGAAATTTTTGAAAAATTTCCTTTAAAGAATAGGAAATTTTTGAAAAATTTCCGTTAAAAAATAGGAAATTTTTGAAAAATTTCCTATAAAAGTAGTAAATTTTTGAAAAATTTCCTATAAAAATAGTAAACTTTTGAAAAATTTCCTATAAAAAGAGGAAATTTTTGAAAAATTTCCTATAAAAATAGGAAATTTTTGAAAAATTTTCTATAAAAATAGGAAATTTTTGAAAAATTTCCTTTTAAAAATAGGAAATTTTTGAAAAATTTTCTTTAAAAAATAGGACATTTTTGAAAATTTTCCTTTAAAAAATAGGAAATTTTTGAAAAATTTCCTTTAAAAAATGGGAAATTTTTGAAAAATTTCCTTTAAAAAATAGGAAATTTTTGAAAAATTTTCTTTAAAAAAAAGAAAATTTTTGAAAATTTTCCTTTAAAAAATAGGAAATTTTTGAAAATTTTCTTTTAAAAAATAGGAAATTTTTGAAAAATTTCCTTTAAAAAATGGAAATTTTTGAAAAATTTCCTATAAAAATAGGAAATTTTTGAAAAATTTCCTATAAAGATAGGAAATTTTTGAAAAATTTCCGATAAAAATAGGAAATTTTTCAAAAATTTACTATGAAAATAGGAAAATTTTGAAAAATTTCCTATAATAATAGGAAATTTTCAAAAAATGTTTTATAAAAATAAGAAATTTTTGAAAATTTTCCTATAAGAATAGGAAATTTTTCAAAAATTTTCAATTTTATAGGAAATTTTTCAAAAATTTCCTATAAAAATAGGAAATTTTTGAAAAATTTCCTATGAAGGTAGTAAATTTTGGAAAAGGTTCCCATAATAATAGAAAATTTTGGAAAAATTTCCTTTAAAATTAGGAAATTTTTGAAAAATTTCCTATAAAAATAGTAAATTTTTCAAAAATTTCTTATAAAAATAGGAAATTTTTGATAACAGCCCACGTTGGTGTTGGGTATAACAAGATTAAAAGGTAATAGAAGATAGTAAAGATAAAAATATACGCCTTGTTGCAGCAAACTGGAAAACCACATGAAAATGTGGAAATTTTACATTTTTGTGTTAACAGCTAAAACATCTGCTAGTGTTTGCAAATTCATTTTTTCCATTTCTTTCTTTGTTTGCCTTAGAAATATAATGCTTTTTTTTTTCAGCATAAAAGTAAATTACCAGTAGAAGTAGTAGTAGTTTCGCTTTGATGTGGATATTTTTGTAGCTCTGTACATATGTCTTAATCTAGATCGATATGATATTTGCCTTTCTGTGCATTTGTTTAAGGGATATACCTTTTATGTGGACATATATGACCTTTAGTGGATTCTGGGGATGGCTGTCATATTGGTGCTATCTTTTAGATTTGAATGAATTTAATATGACGTTTATACAATTTTCAGACTTTTTCTAAAGCTAAAAAAGTAAACTTATTTTAAGCACACACACAAACACTATAAGAGGAAAAGGGCGAAGTAAACAAACAGCAAATAAGACCAATAACTGTTTGTATAACTGTGTTTCAAGGAAAATGCTTTTCTATACATGTATGTATGTGTCAATAAATATGAGCAGAAGTAAATTTCATGTTTCTCCCTATCATTTTTGTTCATTTTAAGGAAATTTCTCATGGGAGTACATGTTTATACTGTGTCTGTTTTTGACGGCAATAATCTATTGTTTTAATAATAATAAAACAAATGGTTAAATGGTGGCATTTAAATATCAATAATTTAAATTCTTGGGAACTACAGTGAGTTCGATGTTTCATTTGTGACATATGGGTAAAATGAGTCTTATTAGAGTCTTGCATTTAAAATAGCAAAAAAATAAAAAAGTGTCACTCTATGCGTCTTTGTTGCTTATATTTAAGACACTTTTTATGTTAGCAATTAGTCTTTACGACAGCATCCTGAAAATTTAGTATATTATAACATGATATTTTAGATCTTTATATGTTTTTGCACGCTTTTGAATAATTAGATGTTTTTCTATATTATAGTGCCTCACCCTCATATTTTCATATCTTCATAAAATTTTAATTGTTTTAAATTGAACACAAAATATCATGTTAGCCATCAATAACAATTTACCATTTTAAATAATAATCATTTTACATAATAAAATATTTCCCCCTTGAGTGCCAAATTTGTGAATGTGATAAACAACAGAAAAATCAATTCAATAAATAAATTATTCATTTTATAATGGAAATGGAGATAAATTTTATATAATGAATAAATAAAAACATTAAAATGTGATGATAAAAATCAAGGGTAAGAACATATTTAAATTAAATAAAACAAAATTTCTTCCTTCTATAGAAAGTTTTTCAAAAATGTCTTATTTTTATAGGAAATTTTTAAAAATGTCTTATTTTATAGGAATTTTTTTTTTTTTTTAATTTCATATTTTTATAGGAAATTTTTCAAAAATTTCTTATTCTTATAAGAAATTTTTCAAAAATTTCTCCTTTTTTAAAGAATTTTTTTTCAAATTTGTATAGGACATTTTCAAAAAATTTCTTATTTTTACAGGAATTATTCAAATAATTTTTATTTTCATATAAATTTCTCAAAAAATTCTTATTTTTATAAGAATTTTTTCAAAAATTTTCAAATTTTTATAGAACATTTTCAAAAGATTTCTTATTTTTACAGGAATTTTATAAACATTTTTTATTTTCATACAAATTTTTCAAAATTTTCTTATTTTTTTAAGAAATTTTTCAAAAATTTCTTATTTTTATAGGAAATTTTTCAAAAATTTTTTATTTTTATAGGAAATTTTTCAAAAATTTCTTATTTTTATAGGAACTTTTTCAAAAATTTCTTATTTTTATAGGAAATTTTTCAAAAATTTCTTATTTTTATAGGAAATTTTTCAAAAATTTCCTATTTTTATAGGAAATTTTTCAAAAATTTCTTATTTTTATAGGAAATTTTTCGAAATTTTCTTATTTTTTTTTTGGAAATTTTTCAAAAATTTCCTATTTTTATAGGAAATTTTTCAAAAATTTCTTATTTTTATAGGAAATTTTTCAAAAATTTCTTATTTTCATAGGAAATTTTTCAAAATTTTCTTATTTTTATAGGAAATTTTTCAAAAATTTCTTATTTTTATAGGAAATTTTTCAAAAATTTCTTATTTTCATAGGAAATTTTTCAAAATTTTCTTATCTTTATAGGAAATTTTTCAAAAATTTCTTATTTTTATAGGAAATTTTTTAAAAATTTCATAATTTTATAGGAAATTTTAAAATATCTTATCTTTATAAAAAATTTTTCAAAAATTTCTTATTCTTATAGGAATTTTTCAAAAATTTCCTATTTTTATAGGAAATTTTTCAAAAACTTCGTATTTTTAAAGGGAATTTTTCAAAATTTTATTATTTTTATCGGAATTTTTTCAAAAATTTCTTATTTTTATAGGAAATTTTTCAAAACTTTTTTGTTGGAAATTTTTCAAAAATTTCATATTTTTTTTAGAAAATTTTTTTATTTTTATACGAAGTTTTTCATAAATTTCTTATGTTCTTTAGGAAGTTTTTAAAAAATATCTCATTTTTGTAGAAAATTTTGCAAAACTTTCTTTTTTTATAGGAAATTTTTTTTTAATTTTCTTACTATTATAGGAAATTTTTCAAACATTTCTAACGTTAATAAAAATGTTTTTAACAAGTTCTTATTTTATAGGAAATTTTTTTAAATTTCTTATTTTTATAGAAAATTGTTTAAAAATTTCATATTTTACAGAAAAATTTTCAAAAAGTTTTATAAGAAATTTTTCAAAAAGTTTCTTATTATTATATGAAATTTTTCAAAAATATCATATTTTTATAGGAAATTTTTCAAAAATTTCTTATTTTGTTAAAAAATTTTTAAAAAAAATTCTGATTTTTATACAAAATTTTTTCATAATTTTTTACTTTTAAAGGAAATTTTTCAAAAATTTCTATTTTTATATGAAATTTTTCAAAAAATTCCTATTCTTATAGGAAATTTTTCAAAAACTTCCTATTTTTATTGGAAATTTTTCAAAAATTTATTATTTTTGTAAGAAATTTTTAAGAAATTTTCTATTATTATAGGAAAATTTTAAAAAATTGCCTATTTTTATTGGAAATTTTCAAAAATTTCTTATATTAAAAGGAATTTTTTTAAAAACTTCTAAATTTTAAAGGAAAATTTTTAATTTTTTTTTTTATTTTTGTAAGAATTTAATCAAAAATTTTTTATTTTATTAGAAAATTGTTCATAAATATCCTGTTTTTATAGAAAATTTTTTAAACCTTTCTTATTTTTTTAAAATTTTTAAAAAACGTCCTAATTTTATGAAAAAATTTTCAAAAAATTCTTATTTTGGTGGGAAATTTATCAAAAATTTCTTATTAAATAGAAATTTTTTAAAATATTTTTTATTTTTATAAGAAAATTTTCAAAAATTTCTTATTTTAATAGGAAATTAAAAAAAAATACTTTATTTTATATGAAAATTTTCAAAAATGTCTTATTTTTTTAGGAAATTTTTCAAAATTTTCTTATTTTTATAGAAAAATTTTCAAAAATTTCTTATTTTTGGGGAAATTTTTCTAAAATTTCTTATTTTTATGGAAAACTTTTAAAAATGTCTTATCTTTATAGGTAATTTTTCAAAAAAGTCTTATATTTTTTTAGGAAATTTTTCAAAAATTTCCTTTTGAGAATTTTTCAAAAATTTCTTATTTTTTTTTTGGGAAATTTTTCAAAAATTTCTGATTTTTTTTTTAAGTTTTTTAAAGATTTCTTATATTAATAGAAAATTTTTCAAAAATGTCTTATTTTCATAGGAAATTTTTAAAATTTGCCTATTTTTATAGAAAATAATAAAAGATAGTTGGATGAAATTTGGCACAGATCATTTTTATACCCTTCACCACCATAGGTGGAAAGGGTATTATAAGTTTGTGCTGATGTTTGTAACGCATAGAAATATTTGTCTTAGACCCACCTTTTAGTATACCAATAGACTTAGAATCACTTTCTGAGTCGATTTAGCGATGTCCGTCCGTCAGTCCGTCCGTCTGGCTGGCTGGACCCCCATATAAACTTTGTAATCAAACTACAGGTCGCAATTCTATAGATAATTTGATGAAATTTGGTACAGATAATTTTTTTGATAATGGGCTATTGAAACTGGTCAAAATCGGTCCATTATTTATGGTACCTCCCATAGGTCCCACTTCCCGGAATTGCTATATTGGCCACAAATATCAATATTTTTTCATGAAATTTAAAACAGATACTGCTTTTGTAAACTTAAATCTGTACCAAATTTCGTTGAAATCGGTCCACATTTGACCATAGCTCCCATACAAACTCTTCTTCAAAAACGCACTAAATGAGACAAAAAATCACTAAAACGCTCGTAAATCTAAAGATAATGAAAATTTTGAGTTTAATTTTTGCATACATAATTTTTGTAACAACTGTAATCAATTTGCCAAATTTCGAGATAATCGGTCCACATTTGACCCTAGCTCTCATATAAGTCCAAATGACGGAAACAGGTTGAATATACACGTTTTGAGAAAATGTTTGTATGATGGCAAAATTTAGCAAATATTTGTCTTTATACAGAAAAAATAACACCTTTGACCTTAGTGGTGAAGGGTATCGTATGGTCGGCTTGACCGACTATAGCGCTTTCTTACTTGTTTTTATATGAAATTTTTCAAAATTTTCTTATTTTTATAGAAAATTTTTCAAAAATTTCCTATTTTTATAGGGAAAATTTCTTATTTTTATATGAAATTTTTCAAAAATTTACAATTTTTATAATAGTTTTTTCAAAAATTTCTTATTTTTACAAGATTTCTTTCAGAAGATTTTTATTTTTTTAGATAATTTTTTAAAAATTTCTTATTTTTATAGGAAATTTTTCAAAAATTTCATGTTTTTATAACATATTTCTTGTTTTTGTAGAAACAGTTTTAAACCCTGTCTATTATTATATATCCATTAAAAAATTGTCTTAAATGAATTTAAATTTCTTTAATTTGTGTATAACATTTATCCATCTGTTGATATTTCTATAGATTAAGACCCTTAGGCTTTTTTTACCTTACACAAGATATAACATGTGTTTATGTCAATTGTCTTAAAATACTAATTTCATATGAAATATCATTGTTAGGAAAATGTAATGCAATACTTATTCTTAAGAACTGGCAACAGCTGCCTGTTAGCGTATGAGTGATATTTTTATATATCAATAAAATTAAAAATAAATCATACGCCACAGGTTGTCTTTGAACTTAGATACGAAAATTTTTCGCTAAAGGCGAATTGTTTTAATTTAAATGTTTATATGTACATATTATTTATAATTTAATGGTATAAAACCTATTAATATCTCTAAGACAAACATTTGTTATAACTCATGTTTTTCATTTTTCCCATTTACATATGAGTTATTCATTTAAATAGCATTAATTTTTTAGTAAAACGTAAATTCTAGCTTTGAAGAAATGTCGAGATTATGCTTATGTTTCCCCTCATTTGATAACATAGTATTTTTATTTTGTGAAACATCTAACAATTCATTTTGATGGAAAATTTTTTGCTAAAACGCTCTAATGGCCTGACTTAACGTATGATTTATAAATAATATCTAATGTATCTTAATAACGAGTATACACGCCTACGTCTGAAGTTAAATTTAACCAAGTGTAAAGTTGTGAATTTCTCTGAGGTAGTAGATGTAAAATTTAACAAACAGAAATATATTTATTTTTGGAGAACTTTGAGTAAGTTTATGGAATATTTTTGATATTTTTTTTAATCCATATAAAGGTTTAGTATAAATAAAGATGTTTTTTTAACAGAACATCCAAAATTCTTGGATTCTGATTTGATTTTGTTTATCTATTGTCAACAAAGAGTCTATTTGAACATTTCATTGAAAATCTGTACAATTTAATTATATCGTCTTATCGATTGTGACCCAGCAACAGAAGGTCTTAAACATGTTTCCTCAAATTTTCCAAATATCTCTAGTACTTTCCTTTAAAATTTACCACCATCTTACAGTTTTTATATATTCTCATAGCTCAATTCATTGCCTTTAAGCTTTGAAAATTTCATGAAAAATGCTTTAGCAGTTTCAAAGTTATATAGATTTAAACATACGCAATTTGTTAAAACACTCTAACGTATGATTGATATTAATTAATGGGTAATTTTAGTAAAATCGTTATAACTTAAGAAGTTTTAGAGATATTTGTAAAATTTAAACATTAGATCATAGAAAACACTTAAGGGAATTCTAAAAATATCATAAAAATATTGCAGGTTTATCAAAATGCAAGAAAAACTAATAATATTATTTAAATTTATTTCTCTAAATTAAAAAATTTCCTAATATTTTTTTTTTTTTTTCATTTAATAAAATTAAAGGAAGACTAACCATAAATATTTGTTTTTTGTTAACATGAATTCCAGAGAATTTAAAAAGAAATTTATTAGTAGAAATTTTTTTCACAATTATGAGTTTTTAGAATTTTATTTCAAAAATTTAGACATTTATTTAGAGAATAATTCATGAAAAACAGGTGCCTTCAAAAATTCTGAGAATTTGAGTTTATTATTTAATAGAAATGCTACAGCTTAATTTGATTTTAGAAAATAATTTTAAGAATATATGAAACCGTTTTTAATTTCAATTAAACTCTTCATTAACCTTAATATTCAGATTTCCCCCCTCTACAAATTTCGTCCCCCAGAAAGTAGCAACATCAAATTAAAATTTTAACTTTTAATTTACTAATAGATCAACACCTTCGTAGAAAAATTTTTTCATTAAAGTTTTAAACTTTACGTTTAATAAAGTTAAAGTTACCTCTTGCTGTTATAGAATACATGCAAATGACTTTGACTAGAGTAAACCTTTAGGGATAAAGACACGTGTCAGAAATAATTCATTACATCTTAAATATTAACTTATGGCAAAAGGAAAAAACACCTTAACTTAATTTGCTCTCTACGTATTGTTTCGGATGTGGGTAAACGTAACCGCTTTAACAACAAAAGTAAATACAACTGCGGGATTATCAGACAAAAGTTGAGAAAAGTTTTTTGTTTTAACAAAAGGAAATGGATATCTGTTAAAGATATAAATATCACAAATGTTTTCTTATCTCAATTTTCTATTTTACATCTAAAATTTTTTTAATTTCAAAAATTCCTTATTTTTACAGGAAATTATTCAAAAATTTCTTATTTTTATAGGCAATTTCTCAAAATTTTCCTATCTTCGTAGGAAAATTTTTGAAAAATTTGTTTTTTTATCAGAAATTTTTCAAAATCTTCAAATTTTTTTAGGAACTCTTTCAAAAGACTTCTTATTTTCACAGGAAATTTTTCAAAATTTCCTAGTTTCGTAGAAAATTTTTAAAAAATTTCCTTTTTTATAGAAAATTTTTAAAAAAATTTCCTATTTTTATAGGAAATATTTTAAAAATTTCCTAGTTTTATAGGAAATTTTTCAAAAATTTCCTAGTTTTATAGGAAATTTTTCAAAAATTTCCTATTTTTATAGGAATTCTTTCAAAATTTTCCTATTTTTATAAGAAATTTTTCAAAAATTTCCTTTTTTTTCAAGAAATTTTTAAAAATTTTCCTATAGGAAATTTTTGAAATATTTCTTTTTTTTATAGGAAATTTTTGAAAGATTTCTTATTTTTATAGGAAATTTTTGAAAAATTTTTTATTTTATAGGAAATTTTTTTAAAGAAAATTTTTGAAAATTTTCATATTTTTATAGGAAATTTTTGAAAAATTTCTTATTTTTATAGAAAGTTTTTAAAAAATTTCCTAGTTTTATCGGAAATTTTTTAAAAATTTCCTACTTCTATACCATTTTTAAAAAATTTTCTATTTTTATAGGAAATTTTTCAAACAAATTTTTATTTCTATGAGATATTTTTCAAAAATTTCTTATTTTTTATAGGATAATTTTCAAAAATTCTTTATATTTTAAGGAAATTTTTGAAATATTTATTATTTTTGTAGAAAATCATATTTCAAAAATTGGTTATTTTTATAGGAAATTTATCAAAAAATTCTTAATATTATAGACAATTTTTCAAAAATTTCTTATTTTGATAGAAAATTTTTCAAAATTTTCTTATCTTTGTAGAAATTTTTTCAAAATTTTCTTATTTTTTTATAGGAAATTTTTCAAAAATTTCTTATTTTTATAGGAGATTATTCAAAATTTTTCTATCTTTGTAGAAAATTTTTCAAAAATTTGTTTTTTTTTATCAGAAATTTTTCAAAATCTTCTAATTTTTAAGGAACTTCTTATATTCACAGGAAATTTTTCAAAAATTTGCTAGATTTGTAGAAAATTTTCAAAAAACTTTCGTATTTTTGTAGAAAATTTTAAAAAAATTTCCCATTTTTATAGAAAATTAAAAAAAAAATCCTATTTTTATAGGAAATATTTTAAAAATTTCCTATTTTTGTAGGAAATTTTTCAAAATTTTCCTATTTTTATTGGAAGTTTTTCAAAAATTTCCTATTTTTATAAGAAATTTTCCAAAAGTTTCCTATTTTTATAAGGAGTTTTTCGAAAATTTCATATTTTTATAGGAAATTTTTAAAAATGTTCCTGTTTTTATAGGAAATCTTTCAAAAATTTCCTGACTTTATAAGAAAATTTTCAAAAATTTCCTATATTTATAGGAAATTTTTCAAAAATTTCCTATTTTTTATAGGAAATTTTTAAAAATTTCCAATTTTTATGTGAAATTATTCAAAAATGTCTATTTTTGTAGAAAATTTTTGAAAAATTTCTTATTTCTATAGGAAGTTTTTGAAAAATTTCTTATTTTTGTATTAAATTTTTAAAAAAATTCTTATTTTTATAGGAAATTTTTGAAAAATTTCTTTATTTATAGGAAATTTTTGAAAAATTTACTATTTTTACAGGATATTTTTGAAAAATTTCCTATTTTTATAGGAAATTTTTCAAAAATTTTCTATTTTTATAGGAAATTTTTGAAAAATTTCTTATTTTTATAGGAAATTTTTGAAAAATTTCTTATTTTTATAGGAAATTTTTGAAAAATTTCTTATTTTTATAGGAAATTTTTGAAAAATTTCTTATTTTTATAGGAAATTTTTGAAAAATTTCTTATTATATATTAAATTTTTGAAAGATTTCTAATTGTTATGGAAAATTTTTTAAAAATTGGAGTTTCTACAAAATTTTAAAAATTCCCTATACAAAATTTTTTATAAAACTAAGCAATTTTATAAAAAATTCCTAAAGAAATAAGAAATTTATAAAAAAAATTTCCTATACAAATAAAAAATGTTTAACAAATTTCCTATAAAAATAAGAAATTTTTTAAAAATTTCCTGTAAAAATAAGAAATCTTTGAAAAATTTTCTATAAAAATATGAAATTTTTGATAATTTTCCTTTACATATATAAAGTTTTTGAAAAATTTGCTATGAAAATAAAAATTTTTTGAAAAATTTACTTAAAAAAAATTTTAAAATATCTATATTTTTTTTTTTTAATTTCTATAAAATTTTTCAAAAATATCTTATTATAGGAAATTTTTTTATAAATTTTGTTTTTTTATAGGTAACTTTTCAAAAAATTTCCTATTATTGAAGAAATTTTTTCAAAAACTTTTAGTTTTTATAAGATATTTTTTTTATAGTTTATAGTTTTTATATGAAATTTTTCAAGAAATTTTTAGTTTTATAGGAAATTTTTTGCAAAATTTCTACGTTTTGTATGAAAATTTTCACATGGTCCACCTCTTCCAAAAGCCGAAGCAAATACAAAATCTTTATAGAAAGATTTTAAAAGAATATCAATAAATTTAAAAATATTAAATAATATTTTAATATTTTAAGAATTTTTGCAATATTTCATTCAATTTTCCTATTTTAAAGAATTTTCGTAATGCACGGTCTAAGTTTTGTTGAACGTAAAATAATGGAAAATTTTGGTCGGAAAACTTCTTAATAAGATTTAAGTTATTAGAATTATTATTTAAACATAGACTATCATTTAATATAAAACTGTGGTAAATAGATATTTTAAAAATTTTATATTTACTTTTTTTTAATTCTGTTGATTCTGGTAACATAAATTCCAAATTAATTCCAGCAAAATTTTTTCTTAATATTTTTAGATTATTTAAAACAATTTTAATTTTTTTCAAACACTTTAACACTTATTTTTTGTTTAAAAAAACTTTTGATTTTTGTATTATTTTTTACTATATTTTGATTATATTTTTTTCTATATTTTGTAAATTTAAAATTTTAATTATCTTCTATTATTATTTTAATTTTGAAGCAATTTGTATTCTTTATGAATTTGTTTTACTGTAAAATTTTAACATTTATTTTCATTGTTGGTTTTAGGGGTTTAGCTATTTACTTTTATTAACTTGACTGACATTCACGAAATCATCATCATATTCATGACTTCATTGACATATTCATATGTATCATATATGTAGAAAATTTTTATTTCTTTTAATATTCCTTGGGTTTTTTTAACACAGACACTTTAAACATTCCTTTACTTGTTTTCCCTCATCAAAATGACACGTTGGCTGCTTGTTTTTTCTTAACCAAAAAAACACATTTTTTTGTAACATTTCATTTAATTTAATTTTTTTTTATATTTTTCTATGTAATGTTACATATTTTCTTTATTACTTGTAAGAAACGTTAAAATAACGTGTTTATTATTTTGAATTAAATATTTTTCTTCTTATTTTTTATAGCCTTTCTTCAAACGAAACACTTTATTTTTAGCTGTTGCAAGGAAATGTTTCCTTTCAATTTAAATATTTTTTTTTTCTTATTTGAGAATGAAGTCTCATTCTTTGAATATAATTTTATTTCTTTACATTCTTTTGGAAAAAAATATGAAGAATTTCCAAGTTAACACGTTTTTATAGCCTTAAGCTTAACGTTTGAAAATCGTTAAACAGGAAATAATTCTTTAACTCACACACACATACACACGAAAGTTAACGCTTATCCGGTTTAAGTGACACGACGTAATGTTGGGTTCGAATAACCACAGACAACTGATGAGGATAAGGATGCTGCTGCTTAAGCAACATAAGACATATAAACATGAAGTAACTTTAAATAACATAAGGGATATTTTAACAGAGAACTGTTAATGTCCAATACAGATGTTCAAAATAACATTAAAATGTTCTTCTTTTTCTCCATAGCTCTCTTTTTATGTCTCCTATATAAAAAACATTTAAACATTTCTTTTCTCTTTGCTATTTTTCTCTTCTACTTTTATTTCATTAAAGATTTTCCTCTTAGTAAATAAATGGTTTTAAATTGTCTGTAATTTTCAACTTTAACCTTAACATTATTAACCTAAATATTGTAATTCATATACATTTTTTAGAAATTTAAAAAAAAATCTATTTTTATAGGAAATTTTTCAAAAATTTACTATTTTTATAAGAAAATTTGCAAAAATGTCCTATTTTTATAGGAAATTTTGGAAAAATTTACAATTTTTATAGGAACTTTTGCAAAATTTACTAATTATAGGAAATTTTGCAAAAATTTACTATTTTTTAGGAAATTTTGCAAAAATTTACTATTTACGAAAGAAATTTTGAAAAAATTTACTATTTTTACAGGAAATTTTGCAAAAATTTACTATTTTTATAAGAAATTTTGTAAAAATTTACTATTTTTATAGGAAATTTTGCAAAAATTTACTATTTTTATAGGAAAATTTGCAAAAATGTCCTATTTTTATAGGAAATTTTGGAAAGATTTACTATTTTTATAGGAAATTTTGCAAAATTTACTATTTTTATAGGAAATTTTGCAAAAATTTACAATTTAAATAAGAAATTTTGCAACAATTTACAATTCTTATAGGAAATTTTGCAAAAAATTACTATTTTTATAGGAAATTTTTCAAACATTTCCTATTTTTATAGGAAATTTTGCAAAAAATTTACTATTTTTATAGGAAATTTTGCAAAAATCTACTATTTTTATAGGAAATTTTGCAAAAATTTACTATTTTTACAGGAAATTTTGCAAAAATTTACTATTTGATAGGAAATTTTGCAAAAATTTACTATTTTTATAGGAAATTTTGCAAAAATTTATTATTTTTATAGGAAACTTTGCAAAAATTTACAATTTTTATAGGAAATTTTGGAAAGATTTACTATTTTTATAGGAAATTTTGCAAAATTTACTAATTATAGGAAATTTTGCAAAACTTTATTATTTTTATAGGAAATTTTGCAAAAATTTACTATTTAAATAAGAAATTTTTCAAAAATTTAATATTTTTATAGGAAAATTTTCAAAAATTTACCATTTTTTTAGGAAATTTTTTAAAAATTTCCTATTTTTATAGGAAATTTTTCAAAAATTTCCTATTTGTATAGGAAATTTATCAAAATATTTCCAATTTTGAAAGGAAAATTTTGCAAAAATTTCCTATTTTTATAGGAAATTTTTCAAAAATTTTCTATTTTTATAGGAAATTTTACAAAAATTTCCTATTTTTATAGGAAATTTTTCAAAAATTTCCTATTTTTTATAGGAAATTTTTCAAAAATTTCCTATTTTTTATAGGAAATTTTTCAAAAATTTCCTATTTTTATAGGAAATTTTTAAAAAATTTCCTATTTTTATAGGAAATTTTTCAAAAATTTCCTATTTTTATAGGAAATTTTTCAAAAATTTCCTATTTTTATAGGAAATTTTTCAAAAATTTCTTATTTTTATAGGAAATTTTTCAAAAATTTCTTATTTTTATAGGAAATTTTTCAAAAATTTCTTATTTTTATAGGAAATTTTTCAAAAATTTCCTATTTTTATAGGAAATTTTTCAAAAATTTCCTATTTTCATAGGAAATTTTTCAAAAATTTCCTATTTTTATAGGAAATTTTTCAAAAATTTCCTATTTTTATAGGAAATTTTTCAAAAATTTCCTATTTTTATAGGAAATTTTTCAAAAATTTCCTATTTTTATAGGAAATTTTTCAAAAATTTACTATTTCTATAGGAAATTTTTCAAAAATTTCCTATTTCTATAGGAAATTTTTCAAAAATTTCCTATTTCTATTTTTATAGAAAATTTTTCAAAAATTTACTATTTTTATAGGAAATTTTGCAAAAATTTACTATTTTTATAGGAAATTTTGAAAAAATTTACTATTTTGATAGGAAATTTTGAAAAAATTTACTATTTTTTTAGGAAGTTTTTGAAATTTTGCAAAAATTTACTATTTTTATAGGAAATTTTTCAAAAATTTCCTGTTTTTATAGGAAATTTTTCAAAAATTTCCTATTTTTATAGGAAATTTTTCAAAAATTTCCTATTTTTATAGGAAATTTTTCAAAAATTTCCTATTTTTATAGGAAATTTTTCAAAAATTTCCTATTTTTATAGGAAATTTTTCAAAAATTTCCTATTTCTATAGGAAATTTTTCAAAAATTTCCTATTTTTATAGGAAATTTTTCAAAAATTTCCTATTTTTATAGGAAATTTTTCAAAAATTTCCTATTTTTAAAGGAAATTTTTCAAAAATTTCCTATTTTTAAAGGAAATTTTTCAAAAATTTCCTATTTTCGTAGGAAATTTTTCAAAAATTTACTATTTCTATAGAAAATTTTTCAAAAATTTCCTATTTCTATAGGAAATTTTTCAAAAATTTCCTATTTCTATTTTTATAGAAAATTTTTCAAAAATTTCCTATTTTTATAGGAAATTTCTCAAAAATTTCGTATTTTTATAGGAAATTTTTAAAAAATTTTCTATTTTTATAGGAAATTTTTCAAAAATTTCCTATTTTTAAAGTAAATTTTTATAGGAAATTTTTCAAAAATTTCCTATTTTTATGGCAAATTTTTCCTATTTTTATAGGAAATATTTCAAAAATTTCTCATCCTTTTATAGGAAATTTTTAAAAAATTTCCTAGTTTTATAGAAAATTTTTTAAAATATTTTCTAGTTTTTGCAAAAATATTCTAGTTTTATAGGAATGTTTGCAAAAATTTCCTAGTTTTATAGGAAAGTGTGCAAAAATTTCCTAGTTTTATAAGAAATTTTTCAAAAATTTGCTATTTTTGTAAGAAATTTTACAAGGATTTGCTATTTTTATAGAAAAATTTTCAGAAAATTCTTATTTTTATAGGAAATTTTTCAAAATTTTACTATTTTTATATGAGAATTTTCAAAAATTTAATATTTTTATAGAAACTTTTTAAAAAATTTCTTTCTTTATAGGAACTTTTTCGAAAATTTCTTATTTTAATATGAAATTTCTCAAAAATTTATTATTTTAATAGGAAAATTTTTAAAAATTTCTTATTTTTTTTAGGAAATTTGAAAAATATTTTTTTTTTTTTATATGAAATTTTTCAAAAATTTCTTGTTTAGAAATTTAGAAAATTTTTCAAAAACTTCTTATTTTTTAAGGAAATTTTTTAAAAATTTCTTAATTTTATAGGAACTTTTCAAAAATTTCTTATTTTTATGGAAAATTTCTCAAAAATTTCTTATTTTTATGAGAAATTCTTCAAAAATTTCTTGCTTTTATAGAAATTTTTTCAAACATTTTTAATTTTGATAGAAAGTTTTTTAATAGGAATATCTCTGTCTATAACTAAGATTGCTCTACTTTATCTACACAGCTGATATTTCGTAAAATAATATTTTCTTTAGACTAATTAAAAATTACGATCTTAATGCAATACCGGGACTTACTGTATTATATTTCACTTATAAAATTTCTATAAATTATAAACTATTTTTATGTTCCTCCTGCTGGTGCTGAAGTATAAAATTCTGTTTTAGCTGCTTCATTGAAGATTGCATTTACAGCTGTGCTTATTAGGGGTATTCATGACTGCATATTTTAATAACAAATAGAGATATTTGATATTTTATATGTGAATTAGGAGTTTTTCTTATACGTTAGTTTTTTTAATATTAAACTTAACAACATGAGTAAAGAAAAAATCTTTGGAGTCTTCAATTTGTTAGATGGTTAAATATGTCCCCTAATTGTTGATAAAATACACATTCTACTATACTTTTGCATACTTTCGCTTGGATGCTCCTTTGATGTGAAAAACATTTTCACAACATTTTGACCAATTTTCGTGAATACTCCTACAATTTTCTGCTCAAGTCTTTTTGTACTACAACTTCTATAGGACAAAACGTAAGAGTTTGTAGCGCCATTAAGTAATAGTATTTTTTTCATAATAAATGAATAAAATTAAGTTGTTTAATACTTGCTGAAGGTTTTAAAACAATTGTATTTTTTTCCATAAAGATATCTAAGGGATAGTACAATGTAACGCCTTGTTATTAATGTTGCTCTGCAATTAAATTTTTATTCTGTTCATGACGTGAAAATCTGTTGTATAATTTTAATATAATTTCGCTTAAAATCTTTGTTATCGAAACATAAAATAAGGAAAATTTTTAAATAAATTTTCTGATATATTTAATAGATCGTTAAACTATGAAATCTTACCATTACATTAAATACCCAAAAGACATAAGTAACATCAATATTAAACCTTTCCATTTCACTTTTCAGATACTTTGTATAATTTTTCTTGGAAAAAAATAATAATGAAAATTTAAGCATGAAAAAGTCTTTGCTAATTATGCCTTTTTAATTAAAGTATATATGAATAGAATATTTGATTAATTATAAAAATAACTGAAGTAAAATAAAATAATGCCATAATTGCCTTAATAATCTCCAATTATCACCTGTGACATTTTTAGTATGAAGAATTCATTTAATCATATACAACAAAAATAAATTTGATATGTCTTGAAAAAAGGTTAAAAGGAAGGAAGGAAAGAAATAAAAACGAAAGTCAGGTAGATACAAGGAAAGGCAGACAAGTACAAAGACCTGATGAAAATACAGATAAGCATAATCTTTGGGCCCAGATGTAATTTCCATGGTCAGACAAATGGTTTCTGCTCTGATTGAAGTCACTTAGTATAAAATATAAAAAGCCATATGTCACCCTACACCATTTAAGTCTAATAGAAATCAATAATGTACAATTTTTTAATAAAAAAGTCTTCCTCTCGTCAAGTTTTCAAAAGAAAAGTCTTCCTATTGTCATTTTTTCTATAGAAAATTATTACTATCGTCAAATTTTCTAAATCTTCCTATGATAAAATTTTCTATAGAAAAACCTTTCTATCGTCAAATTTTCTATAGAAAAATCTTCCTGTCGTCAAATTTTCTAAATCTTCCTATGATCAAATTTTCTATAGAAAAATCTTCCTATGGTCAAATTTTCTATAAAAAAATCTTCCTATCGTCAAACTCTCTATAACAAAATCTTCCTATAGTGAAATTATCTATAGAAAAATCTTCCTTTCGTCAAATCTTCTATAGAAAAATCTTCCTATCGTCATTTTTTCTATAGAAAAATCGTAATTTTTTCTATGGAAAAATATTTCTATCTTCAAATTTTCTATAGAAAAATCTTCCTATCGTCATTTTTTCTATAGAAAAATCTTCCTATCGTCATCTTTGCTATAGAAAAAACTTCATATCGTCATATTTTCTATAGAAAACTCTTCCTATCGTCATTTTTTCTGTAGAAAAATCTTCCTATCGCCAGTTTTACTATAAAAAAATCGTCAAATCGTTATTTTTTCTATAGAAAAATCTTCCTATCGTAATTTTTTTATAGAAAAATCTTTCTATTGTCAATTTTTCTATAGAAAAATCTTTCTATCGTCAATTTTTCTACAGAAAAATCTTCCTATCGTCATTTTTTCTTTAGAAAAATCTTCCTATCGTCATTTTTTCTATAGAAAAATCTTCCTATCGTCATTTTTTCTATAGAAAAATCTTCCTATCGTCATTTTTGCTATAGAAAAAACTTCATATCGTCATATTTTCTATAGAAAACTCTTCCTATCGTCATTTTTTCTGTAGAAAAATCTTCCTATCGCCATTTTTACTATAAAAAAATCGTCAAATCGTTATTTTTTCTATAGAAAAATCTTTCTATCGTCAATTTTTCTATAGAAAAATCTTTCTATCGTCAATTTTTCTATAGAAAAATCTTCCTATCGTCATTTTTCCTTTAGAAAAATCTTCCTATCGTCATTTTTTCTATAGAAAAATCTTTCTATCGTCATTTTTTCTATAGAAAAATCTTCCTATCGTCATTTTTTCTATAGAAAAATTTTCCTATCGTCAATTTTTCTATAGAAAAATTTTCCTATCGTCAATTTTTCTATAGAAAAATTTTCCTATCGTCAATTTTTCTATAGAAAAATTTTCCTATCGTCAATTTTTCTATAGAAAAATTTTCCTATCGTCAATTTTTCTATAGAAAAATTTTCCTATCGTCAATTTTTCTATAGAAAAATTTTCCTATCGTCAATTTTTCTATAGAAAAATTTTCCTATCGTCAATTTTTCTATAGAAAAATTTTCCTATCGTCAATTTTTCTATAGAAAAATTTTCCTATCGTCAATTTTTCTATAGAAAAATTTTCCTATCGTCAATTTTTCTATAGAAAAATTTTCCTATCGTCAATTTTTCTATAGAAAAATCTTCCTATTGTCGTTTTTTCTATAGATAATTCTTCCCAGCGTCGTTTTTCTATTGTAATTTTTTTCCTATCGTAATTTTTTCTATAGTAAACTTTGTCCGCCATCAACTTTTCTATATAAAACTTTGTCTTTCAACTTTTATATAGAAAACTTTGTCTATGACTAACTTTTATATAAGAAACTTTGCGTATTATAAATCAGTTAAACCGGATTTCAATAAGAGAGACTTCACAGTCTATTTTACAATGTTTTAAAATTTGTTGCATAGCCTTAGGCTGTTAAATAAATTATGGTGACTTCTCATAACACTTTTGTATATTAGTTACGAGTGTAGAAGATTTTCTGGTCGAATTAATTCTAATGAAATTTAATTTATTTGTTGCAAATCAACAAGGCGAACTAAATAATAAACAAATATCCTCAAGCCTTAAGACAGTTCGACAGAAATTGTGAGAAATAATTTATTATTCATCAAGTCTACGGAAAAGAAAAGTCTTAACAATAAGAAAACATATAAACATATTAATAACCTGAAGTATCTAGATTCTAATAATTCGTTTATGAAAAATATGGACAATTTGTGTACTGAGATAAATGGTACCAAATAACTTGAAACAATTGGAAAGTAGTGACAGTTTTAGCAGAAATAGTAAAAATATTCTATCAAAATATTATAGAATAAAGGTCAGCATCAAATCTTTGTCCCGTTTTAATAAATGCCAAATATTTATATAAAACACTAATACATTTTTCTTATATATATGTATAAGACAATATAACAAATATATTTTTTTCCCTCAATTTATTATATTCATTTACTTTAAGTGTACTTAGATTTTTTGGCAACTCTTTCAACTAAATTTTTTGCTGTTTCAGAAGGAAAAATCTCAACACATTGCAATGATTTTTCCTTTTTTCGGTCTCTTGTAAATATAATTTAGATTATGAAGTGTACTCAAGTTTCCTATTATAGGGTTATTTGTTGCTGATGTAGCATAAATATATACTTATGTTAAATTAGTATATATTTTTGGGCCTAAATAAGGCAACAAATAATTTTGTATATTTGCCTATACCAGAGCCAAGGGGTCATGATGCGTATGATTGTTAGATAATTAAGGAATATTACTTATACGCAATCATTGCACCAAAAAGGGTTGTTCAATTGTTACTCATTTAAAAGCTTATATTAATATGAGGGTACAAAAATTTTCTTTAGAAAAATCTTCCTATCGTCAAATTTTCTATAGAAAAATCTTCCTATCGTCAAATTTTCTAAAAAAAAATCTTCCTATCGTCATTTTTTCTATAGAAAAATCTTCCTATCGTCATTTTTTCTATAGAAAAATCTTCCTATCGTCATTTTTTCTATAGAAAAATCTTCCTATCGTCATTTTTTCTATAGAAAAATCTTCCTATCGTCATTTTTTCTATAGAAAAATCTTCCTATCGTCAAATTTTTTATAGAAAAATCTTCCTATCGTCATTTTTTCTATAGAAAAATCTACCTGTCGTCAAATTTTCTATAGAAAAATCTACCTGTCGTCAAATCTTCGTGTCGTCAAATTTTGTATAGAAAAATCTTCCTGTCGTCAAATTTTGTATAGAAAAATCTTCCTGTCGTCAAATTTTCTATAGAAAAATCTTCCTATCGTCAAATTTTCTATGGAAAAATCTTCCTATCGTCAAACTTTTCTATAGAAAAATCTTCCTATCGTCATTTTT
Organism: Stomorhina lunata; assembly: GCA_933228675.1. Taxonomy (NCBI): domain Eukaryota; kingdom Metazoa; phylum Arthropoda; class Insecta; order Diptera; family Rhiniidae; genus Stomorhina; species Stomorhina lunata. The sequence goes on from OW121744.1 coordinate 99,973,221, forward strand.
TCTATAGAAAAATCTTCCTATTGTCATTTTTTCTATAGAAAAATCTTCCTATCGTCATTTTTTCTATAGAAAAATCTTTCTGTCGACATTTTTTCTATAGAACAATCTTCTTTTCGTCATTTTTTCTATAGAAAAATTTTCCTTTCGTCATTTTTCTATAGAAAATACTTCTTTTCGTCATTTTTTCTATAGAAAAATCTTCTTTTCGTTATTTTTTCTATAGAAAAATCTTCCTTTCGTCATTTTATCTATAGAAAAATCTTCATGTCGTCATTTTTTCTATAGAAAAATCTTCCTTTCGTCATTTTTTCTATAGAAAAATCTTCCTATCGTCATTTTTTCTATAGAAAAATCTTCCTTTCGTCATTTTTTCTATAGAAAAATCTTCCTTTCGTCATTTTTTCTATAGAAAAATCTTCCTTTCGTCATTTTTTCTATAGAAAAATCTTCCTTTCGTCATTTTTTCTATAGAAAAATCTTCCTTTCGTCATTTTTTCTATAGAAAAATCTTCCCGTCGTCAAATTTTCTATAGAAAAATCATCCTATCGTCAAATTTTCTATAGAAAAATCTTCCTATCGCCAATTTTTCCATAAAAAATCTTCCTATCCTCAAATCTTCAATAGAAGAATCTTGCAATCTTCAAAAATCTTCCTATAAAATCTTAATATCGTCATTTTTTCTATAGAAAAATCTTTCTATTGTCATTTTTTCTATAGAAAAGTCTTAATATCGTCATTTTTTCTTTGGAAAAATCTTCCTATCGTCATTTTTTCTATAGAAAAATCTTAATATCGCCATTTTTTCTATAGAAAAATCTTCCTTTCTTCATTTTTCTATAGAAAAATCTTCCTATCGTCATTTTTTCTATAGAAAAATCTTTCTATCGTCATTTTTTCTATAGAAAAATCTTCCTATCGTCATTTTTTCTTTAGAAAAATCTTCCAGTCGTCTATATCTAGTCAAGACAAATTGTTTATCTTTAGTAGAGACAATCGTTTAACTGTGGAGACAATCGACTATCTATAGTCGAGACAATATAAAATTTTAAGTTAATCGAATAATAGGAAACAATTGATCTAAGATCGGAGTTATACTTGACATATTAGTCGAAGTCCATTGGTTAGTCTCGGTCAATTAATTTGTTGGCTTCTTTTCTAGTCTTTTCTTTGTTTTTGTGCCAATAAATTCCTTTAATCATATTTTTAAATTTTCGTAAAAACGGCCAAAAATTGCCTTTAAATTAAAATAATGTTAGAGGCTTGTACACGAAAGAGTAGACTGTGTCTTCTGTGTTTTTCCAGTTTGGGGTGTTTAACTTATACCCATAAGTACTTGTACGAAAAGTTCAACCATAAAATGGCAAACAAAAAAGAAATGTGTGAAATTGTAAGTGAAAATAAATAAGAACAAAAAAAATATATATATTCAACAACAATGAAATATTTGGCGCCTTTAGGACGATTTGTTTATTCGAGCTTACAGTGGTTAATTGAATGGTGGCTATTCGAAAAAAAATGGAAACAGAAATTTTGACAGGAAGCATTTTAGAGTATGAACGTTTTACTAAAGTTTTATACTGAAAACAGAAACGAATTCTATAAACAAATTCTGAACAATGCACAATGGGGCTAAGCGAACTTTTTTATTTGAAAATTTGTCGTCATGAATTATTTGTTTGGAATATGATATTCCATATAAAAGAATAAGTTTGGTCTCGTAGAAGTAGGTACTACCCAGATTACACTGGTCAACAAGAGAAATTACCTTGAAGTCTAACTATTCAATTTCGATGTATTATGACGCCCTAAGTACAAAAACACCTAAAACTTTAAATTCTATGGATACGATTTTATTTTTAATATTTCTAAAATTACGGATTTTCACAGAGGTCATTCTATTGATTTTATCATATCTTGAGAATGGCTTATTCAACTTTGTTGAAAAAAACGCCGTCGCATTCACCACAAAATTTTCTTTAAGCCTTGTTAAGACAATTTTTTCATATGTTGAACGGTTGTGAAGTTATTCACATAAAAATATTAAAAAAAAAATTTTTGCAAATTCGAAAAATTTTTATTTTTCAAAAATTCATAATAGTTGCTTAAAATCTTGTTCTAAGCCAAGACATTTTCAACTTTGTTCTGATTTTATCTTTGATATAACAAAAATAGACTGAACAATTTTTTTTTTAATTTCTTTTCATTCACCCCATTGTGCACCGTTAAATCAAATGTTCCAACATATCCACAGTTTTTCTAAAGGGACAAGTAAAGCTATTTTCATATACATATTAGCAGCTAAAAAAAAAAAAAAAACTTTGGCTCCATTTAAGTAATTAAATGTTAAAAAAGACAGCAAAAGAATTATGATAAAAAAGACATTAGACAGACAAAAGCATTTTTGGAAAATGAAGAACAAAAATACCAACTGAAGACAATCATCAGCAAAAACATATGAAACTTTAGTACTTTCCCCTTTTCAAAATCAGACATTCATATATAACATATTTTCCCTATAATTGTCTTATTTAAGATGATTAAGTCTTTTGTTATATTAAAGTAAAATGTCTTCATATTAAAGACAAAAATGATTAATTGTTGTTAATAGTTGTTATAGTTTTATACATTTCATGAAAACATAAATTATTTTTGTCTCTTAGCAACTGCCAAAAATCCTATTATTTGCCTTAATTTCTAAGACAAAATATTTTATTTTATTACACTAAAATTTTATAGCAAATTTATTGCTCTCTTCGGTTATTTAATACCCCAATCTAATTATAAAGTAAAACAATTTTCATTTGAACAAAAAGTGTTAAAAAAAGATCTTGTTAAATGTTGGAAAATTGCTACAATTTGCTTTAACAAATAAAAAAAGAAATAAAATTAAGAGGATTAAATCTATATAAAAGGCTATTGTTTAGTCTGTCTGTAAGACGATTTTGGTTGTTTGAGGAAAACTTATAAAAAAATTTATGTATTTTTTTTTTCAGAGTTTTAGATCATTCAAGCAGGAAATAAATGTTAGAGGGAATACAAATAATGCTAAAAGTTTAAAAACTTACATGAAAATTTCTTCAAGCAATTTTGTTCTTATGTTATACTCGTATATAGAAATTTGTAAACCTAAGCAAAAGCAACAGGTAAAATGAATATATTTATTGTATTTGAATGACAGAAACATAAAAAGACATACATAAGTGAATAAGAACAGACTGACTGATTAAAGGTACCCCTTGACTAGCTAGGTCGTTAAAAAACAGAGGCTAAAACATCGCATTTGATATCGATTGAAATTTAAGATATTTAAAAATTATTTGCCTACTTTAAGGATAATTTAAATAATATAAAACATAAAATGTTCACTACTTTCTAGCTTAATTGTCAAAAGTTCCGTGATCTCCTCACGCTATCATTTACATAGCTATTTTTTCGATATCCACACCCCTACTATGCTCATTACCTTTCGGGCGGCCGGAGTAAAGAAACACACTATTTTCATTCCGCATCTCCCCTTGTCCATTTTTCTTCTTGCACCACCAACAAATCTATTTTATAACGTAACAGTTATTCTAATTTTTCCGTTTCGTATAGCGTGCGTACGTTTCATGTCGCAAACTTTTAACTTTCTATCACGCCTATATTTTATAGTACGATTTCTTCGGATAGAATTGGTTTCATTAATCAGGATATTTGGCGCTACAGAAAATTACTAAAAATTAATTAAATCGTAAGCTGTGCATTTGATCATACTATGATCTTTGGTAAAGTTGTTATGAATGAGTCGACAAAGGTTTCTTAATTTGTATCACTAAATTGAAAATTACTGAAAATTACTCTAAATTAATTAAATCGTAAACTGTGCATTTGATCAGACTTTTCTCTAAATTTATTTTAGTTGGTTAGTACTTTAGTACCAAGTTGACCGAGCCTTGCTCGGAGCTTTATGATAAGCATTTTGAGGCAAATTTGAAAGTTTTTATATATTTTATTTTATAAAGTTAATTTTGAATTATTTTATTTATTTTGTCCGACCAACACATAGTTTGCATAGTTTACAGTTTAACTCATTTTAATAATTTTGGAAATTGGTCATACCAACAGAAACCTCCGTCGACTCATGCGCAACAACTTTGCTAAAGATTATAGTCTGATCAAATGCACAGTTTATGATTTATTTCATTTTAAGTAGTTTTCAGTGGCGCCACCTGAAGTTGTTCATACCAACTAAGAAACGTTCGTTTGCTTATGCGTAACAACTTTGCTTATGATTATAACATGATCAAATGCACAGTTTACGATTTAATTCACTTTGAGTAATTTTCTGTGGCGCCACCTGTCGGACGTTGCTCATTCCAATTCATAAACCTTCGTCGGCTTATCCGCAACAACTTTGCTGAAGATTATAGCATGATTAAATGTACAGCTTACGATTAAATTGACTTTGAGTAAATTTCAGTAGCGCCACCTGTCGAAATTTTTTTTAATACCAACTAAGAAACCTTCGTCGGCTCATGTGCAACAACTTTGCTAAAGATTGTAGCATGATCAAATGTACAATTTACGATTTAATTAATTTTTAGTAATTTTCAGTGACGCCATCTATCGGAAATTAGTCTTATCAACTCTAAAACCTTCGCCGGCTTATCCACAACATCTTCGCTAAAGAGTATAACATGATCAAATGCACAGTTTACTATTCTATAAAGAACGTACATACAGACAAACATTCATTTGCTTAAAAGGTATAACATTACTAATTTTTTCCCCTGTTTATCCCCTAATTTCAAAAAAGGTCCATATTCATATTTGATACTTCTTTGGTACCAATTGCATTCGGTACATTTTATTAAAATGCAGTTAACATGATGTTTCTACTCATATTACTTTTTGAGATGTTAAGTTATCATTTTATCCCTTTTTTACCCATTTTGGCCCCAAAATCAAAAAAGCACCAAATACGTATTTAAAGTTTCTTTCACATCTATTGATTGCAATATAAAGTTTCTTTCTATATTCCTTAGTTTAAAATATAAGAGTAGGTTAAAAAGGTACCAAAAAAACTATTTTCACCCTTTTTTACCCCTTATCGGACATAGTTTCAAAAAAGTACCAAACACCTGTCCGTTTATTTTTATAGCTGTTTAAAACGTAATTTAAATTTTGTTTCTATACCTATTACTTAAGGAGATATAGCGTTTTCGATGTTTTCCCCTTTTTACCCGCTTTTACCCTCTTAGAGGCAAAGATTCCAAAAGTCCCTTCTTCTTCGACCTATACATCATAAAAGATGCCCACTGTCCAAATTTTATCGAAATCGTTAGAGCCGTTTTCGAGATAGTAATTCTATATATATATATATATATATATATATATAATGGGTGTTTTTTTTAGAGGTATAGAACTTCGAATTGAAATAAAACACAAGAAAATCGTTTTAATGTGCATCAATTTGGCTTTATTAGAAGGATAATTTTATACCATTAATGTTTAAATATGATTTCGGGCATGTGGCCGCCGCGGCTGGCTCGAATAAAGCCAATTCTACAGGTCCAATTTTCAACTACTTTTTCGAGCATATGGAGCCGTATGTTGGCAATAACGCCACGAATGTTGGCTTCCAAGTCCCCTAACGTTTCTGGTTTGTTGGCGTAGACGAGCGACTTCACATATCCCCAAAGAAAATAATACAGTGGTGTCAAATCGCACGATCTTGGTGGCCAATTGACAGGTCTATTCCGCGAAATTATGCGCTCATCGAATGTTTCCTTCAATAAATCAATTGTGACGTGCGCTGTGTAGCATGTAGCGCCGTCTTGTTGAAACCACAACTCATCCACATTCATGCCATCCAATTGGGGAACAAAATAGTCGGTTATCATGGCTCTATACCGGTCTCATTTATGGTAACTGACTCTCCAGCATTATTTCAGAAGAAGTATGGCCCAATGACTTCACCAGCCCATAGAGTACACCAAACAGTCAGTTTTTGTGGATGTAATGGCGTCTCAAGGGTCTCATGTGGATTCTCTTCACTCCAAATGCGGTAATTTTGCTTGTTGACGTAGCCATTCAACCAAAAATGAGCCTCATCACTGAACAAAATTTTGCGATGAAAATCAGCTTCGATATCAATCTCATTTTCGGCCCATACACCAAAATCACGACGCATTGCATGGTCTCGCGGCTTTAATTCCTGCACAAGCTGGATCTTGTAAGGTCGCAAGCCAAGATCTTTTGCGCAAAATCTTCCATAAAGTTGATGGACAAAGCTCCAATTGCTGTGCACGGTGGCGAATCGATTCATTCGGGTCCTCTTCAACACTTTGCTGTACAGCGGCAATTGTTTCTTCGGTGCGCACTGTTCGACGTCGCTGCGGATGCGTATTATCACATAGAGTAAACGTAGTGCGAAAACGATCCATGGTTAACCGAATTAATTGCTCTGATGGACGATTATGTCGACCATAAAATGGACGGAGCTTGCGGTAAACTTCGCGAACTGAACCATTATTTTCGAAATAAATTTGCACGATTTGCAAGCGTTGTTCTTTTTTCAACCTGTTCATCATGAATTGGCAAACCAAACTAAATATTAATCACTTGACAGCTAATAAAAAGGCCGCCAGTTAAAAAAGTGATGCCAACATAAAGTTCTATACCTCAATAAAAAACACCCGATATATATATATATATATATATATATATATATATATATATATATATATATATATATATATATATATATATATATAAATATATATATATACATACAATTATTGTTTCTTTAAGAATATAAGATAAAATTAAATATATGAAAACTTTAAAATTTGCTTCGAAATGCTTATCATAAAGCTCCGAGCAAGGCTCGGTTGCCCAGGTACTATCTTCCTTATCTGAGCTAACATAGGGTCTTATTTCATGTTATTTGTGGGTCTTCTTCACTTCAGAATAGTCTTCCAAAATAAAGAACACCCACCAACAACTGTATCCCACATTCATACAAATACTAAGCACATTTCACATTTTGTTGCCTATTTTTAGGCTTTGACATTTATTTGCTTTCCAAAAACTAAATCTGATACTCTTCCAATACAAATAAATCTATTTCCGTCATACTTACCGTGTGAAAATTATTTTTCCTGGAAAAAGATTTTGTTGTTTGAGTTAACTTAAAGGATTTAAAGAGTTAAAGGGATTTGAGTCTAAATTAATTTAATAAATTTTCTCAAGGCCACTGCTTTTATTTTATAGTCAACACAAAGAAATCAATAAGAAATATTTATATATGTATGTATATAATTTCAATATCTGTTTACTTCCTACATTTGTATATAAATTGCGGGATATATGAGTAATCTACTAATGAAAGTATTCAATTTCCTTTATTTCTTTATAGATTCTGTTAAAATAAATAAAAAAAACAGCCTCTAGATATTTCGAAGGAAATCCAAAAATCAAACATGAATTTCAATTACTTAAATTTGAAACAAAATCTAAAACATCATCTGCATGAATAAACTGACATTAAGTTAAAGGGAAATAATTAGAAAAAAAATATATACAAAATAATAAATTACTAAACGACAGAAATGATTTATTGAAAACCAAAGAATTAAAAAAGACAAACAAATTCAAAAAAATTAAAAAAGATATCCAAAAGATGTGGGAAGATTTAAAAGAATTTGAGTCCTTTGAAATTATGAGATATTTAGTTTCCTTTTTTCTTACAAGGGGAATTGAAATAAACAATATCAGGGGGTACGTTTAAGTAATTGAACATTTTTTTGAAGAGTTTTTTAAGAAAAAACTTAAAAAAGGTGAAGTTTCAAAAGTTTTTAAAATCAATAAAATTTTAAAAATTGTTTAATTTTTTTGAGATTTTCCTTCTGATTAGGAAAAGTTTTCTTAATTTTCAGGAGATTTTGAATATTTGTAATGACATTATAATCTCTTTATAATAAAGTGTATTTTACTATTTTTGACAACTTCTTCATTCTTTACATTCCAAACATTTAGCTCACGTTTTCAACCATAATTTTATCCAAAAACTCATACCAAAGTTTTTTTTTAAGATCTCTAAAATAACTCTTAAAACTACAGTCCAAAAGCCAGATAAAGTTTTATGATCACATAACATTTAAAGGAACAAATAAAAAACGGACTACACGAAATACTACCAAGAATATTAAAAGTTTAATAAACTTTACTCTTAGGTCATAGCAAAGGAAAAAAGATAAGGTTTCAAAATATAAAAAAAATGTGGTCATCTCTTAAGAAAATGTGCAAAAAATGTAATAAAGAAAAAGAAATGTAAATTATTCTGATAAAACACCAGCCAGTCTTAAAAATGTTAAAACGAAAACACGTTTTTATTCTTTTAATATCCTCACGAAAATTAAAAGACACTCCAAGTTTTTGGACAGAGAAAAAATATCACAAAAAATTTGAATGTCTTAAAAAAACTTTAATAAAGAAATTATATAAAACCAAATGCAAAAAATTATAAAAGGACATTAAATAAGACTTAGGTAATCCTGGCAAAGTTTTTATTCTTTTTTTATAAGTTTAAGAAGAACTAATTTAACAAAATATTAAGAAATATAAATGCACAGACAATTGTAATAAATTATATGTTATCTTTTAGATTTCAAAAGAAACTATGAAAATGCATTTAGAATACAGCAAAAATGGTCAAGCAAGACCTTCTGATACCATTCATCACTGGGGTCAAACGTGGTCCAATAGTTTCTATTCGATGTGAGCAAATATATAATTTAATATAGAAAATTTTTTATATTAAAATTTTTCATAAAAAATTTTCGATAATAAAATGTTCTATAGAAAATTTTCAATATTAAAATTTTCTGAAGAAAATTTTCGATATTAAAATTTTCTATAGAAAATTGTCGACATTTAAATTTTCTATAGAAAATTTTCTATATTAAAATTTTCTATAGAAATTTTTCTATATTAAAATTTTTTATAGAAAATTTTCGATATTAAAATTTTCTATAGAAAATTTTCGGTATGGAAATTTTCTATAGAAAATTCTCGATATTAAAATTTTTTGTGTAAAATTTTCGATATTAAAATTTTTTTATAGAAAATTTTCGATATTAAAATTTTTTATAAAAAATTTTTTATATAAAAATATATACATATATACATTTTTTATATAAAAATATCGAAAATTTTCTATAGAAAATTTTCTATATTAAAATATATTAAAATTTTCTATAGAAAATGTTCTATATTAAAATTTTCTATATAAAAATTTTCTATATTAAAATTTTCTATAGAAAATTTTCTATATTAAAATTTTCTATAGAAAATTTTCTATATTAAAATTTTCTATAGAAAATTTTCTATATTAAAATTTTCTATAGAAAATTTTCGATATTAAAATTTTTTATAGAAAATTTTCGATATTAAAATTTACTATAGGAAATTTTCGATATTAAAATTTTCTATAGAAAATTTTCGATATTAAAATTTTCTATAGAAAATTTTCGATATTTAAATTTTCTATAGAAAATTTTCGATATTTAAATTTTCTATAGAAAATTTTTGATATTAAAATTTTCTACAGAAAATTTTCGATATTAAAATTTTCTATCGAAAATTTTCCATATTAAAATTTTCTATATTAAAATTTCCTATAGAAAATTTTCTATATTAAAATTTTCTATAGAAAATTTTCTATATTAAAATTTTCTATAGAAAATTTTCTATATTAAAATTTTCTATAGAAAATTTTCTATATTAAAATTTTCTATAGAAAATGTTATATATTAAAATTTTCTATAGAAAATTTTATATATTAAAATTTTTTATAGAAAATTTTCTATAGAAAATTTTCTATATTAAAATTTTCTATAAAAAAATTTCTATATTAAAATTTTCTATAGAAAATTTTCTATATTAAAATTTTCTATAGAAAATTTTCTATATTAAAATTTTCTATAGAAAATTTTCTATATTAAAATTTTCTATAGAAAATTTTCTATATTAAAATTTTCTATAGAAAATTTTCCATATTAAAATTTTCTATAGAAAATTTTCTATATTAAAATTTTCTATAGAAAATTTTCTATATTAAAATTTTCTATAGAAAATGTTATATATTAAAATTTTCTATAGAAAATTTTATATATTAAAATTTTCTATAGAAAATTTTCTATATTAAAATTTTCTATAGAAAATTTTCTATATTAAAATTTTCTATAGAAAATTTTCTATATTAAAATTTTCTATAGAAAATTTTCTATATTAAAATTTTCTATAGAAAATTTTCTATATTAAATTTTTCTATAGAAAATTTTCTATATTAAATTTGTCTATAGAAAATTTTCTATATTAAAATTTTCTATAGAAAACTTTCTATATGAAAATTTTCTATAGAAAATTTTCGATATTAAGATTATCTATATAAAATTTTCTATATTAAAATTTTCTATAGGAAATTTTTTGTATTAAAATTTTTCATAGAAAATTTTCGATATTAAAATTTTCTAAGAAAATGTTATATATTAAAATTTTCTATAGAAAATTTTATATATTAAAATTTTCTATAGAAAATTTTCTATAGAAAATTTTCTATAGAAAATTTTCTATATTAAAATTTTCTATAGAAAATTTTCTATAGAAAATTTTCTATATTAAAATTTTCTATAGAAAATTTTCTATATTAAAATTTTCTATAGAAAATTTTCTATATTAAAATTTTCTATAGAAAATTTTCTATATTAAAATTTTCTATAGAAAATTTTCTATATTAAAATTTTCTATAGAAAATTTTCTATATTAAAATTTTCTATAGAAAATTTTCTATATTAAAATTTTCTATAGAAAATTTTCTATATTAAAATTTTCTATAGAAAATTTTCTATATTAAAATTTTCTATAGAAAATTTTCTATATTAAAATTTTCTATAGAAAATTTTCTATATTAAAATTTTCTATAGAAAATTTTCTATATTAAATTTTTCTATAGAAAATTTTCTATATTAAATTTTTCTATAGAAAATTTTCTATATTAAAATTTTCTATAGAAAACTTTCTATATGAAAATTTTCTATAGAAAATTTTCGATATTAAGATTATCTATAGAAAATTTTCTATATTAAAATTTTCTATAGGAAATTTTTTGTATTAAAATTTTTCATAGAAAATTTTCGATATTAAAATTTTCTATAGAAAATTTTGGACAATAAAATTTTTATAGAAAACTATCGATATTAAAATTTTTTCATAGAAAACTTTCGATTTTAAAATTTTTTCATAGAAAATTTTCTATATTAAAATTTTCTATAGAAAATTTTCTATATTCAAATTTTCTATAGAAAAATTTTCTATAGAAAATTTTCTATAGAAAAATTTTCTATATTTAAATTTTCTTTAGAAAATTTTTTATATTAAAATTTTTCATAGAAAATTTTTGATATTAAAATTTTCTATAGAAAATTCTAGATATTAAAAATATAGAAAATTTTCTATATTAAAATTTTTTACAGAAAATTTTCTATATTAAAATTTTCTATATTTAAATTTTCTATAGAAAATTTTCTATATTTGAATTTTCTATAGAAAATTTTCTATATTAAAATTTCCTATAGAAAATTTTCTATATTAAAATTTTCTATAGAAAATTTTCTATATTAAAATTTTCTATAGAAAATTTTCTATATTAAAATTTTCTATAGAAAATTTTCTATATTAAAATTTTCTATAGAAAATTTTCTATATTAAAATTTTCTACAGAAAATTTTCTATATTAAAATTTTGTATAGAAAATTTTCTATGAAAGAAATTAATTTTTAGTTGAACCATGAATTTATATTAAGAGGTTGTGGGTTCGAATCCGGGCTCAGGTTCATATCATAAATTTTTATTTATTTTTTTTTTTTTTTTTTTTTAATTTTAATAATTTTTATGATTTTTTAAATTAGATTAATAATTTTTAAGAATACTGAAAAAACTATGTGACACTTAGCAGTGTGGAATGCTGCATTTTCTATAAAAAATTTTCTATATTAAAATTTTCTATAGAAAATTTTCTATATAAAAATTTTCTATAGAAATTTTTCTATATTAAAATTTTCTATAGAAATTTTTCTATATTAAAATTTTCTATACTAAAATTTTCGACATTAAAATTTTTGTAGAAAACTTTCAATATTAAAATTTTCTATATTAGAATTTTCTATAGAAAATTTTCTATATTAAAATATTCTATAGAAAATTTTCTATATTAAAATTTTCTTTAGAAAATTTTCTATATTTAAATTTTCTATAGAAAATTTTCTATATTAAAATTCTATATTAAAATTTTCTATATTAAAAAATTTTCTATATTAAAATATTCTATAGAAAATTTTCGGTATTAAAATTTTCTATAGAAAATTTTTGATATTAAAATTTTCTGCAGAAAATTTTTTATGTTAAAATTTTCTGTAGAAAATTTTTTGTATTAAAATTTTCCGTAGAAAATTTTTTATATTAAAATTTTTTCTAGAAAATTTTTGATACTAAAATTTTCTATAGAAAATTTTTGATATTAAAATTTTTTATAGCTAATTTTCGAAATTAAAATTTGTTATAGAAAATTTTTTAAATTAAAATCTTCTTCGATATTAAAATTTTTTATAGAAAATTTTCTAAATTAAAATCTTCTATAGAAAATTTTCGTATTAACATTTTTTTTTATAGAAAATGTTTGATATTAAAATTTTTATAGAAAATTTTCGATATTAAATTTTTTATAGAAAATTTTCTTTATTACAATTTTTGATAAAAAATTTTCGATATGGAAATTTTTTATAGAAAACTTTCAATATTAAAATTTTTTGTAAAAAATTTTCTATTGAAAATTTTCTATATTTTTATCAAAAATTTTCGATCTTAAAACTTTTAATAGAAAATTTCGATATTAAAATTTTTTATACAAAGTTTTTAATATTAAATTAAAATTTTTTGTAGAAAATTTTTAATATTAAAATTAAAATTTTTTATAGAAAATTTGCTTTTTTAAAATTTTTGATAGAGAATTTTTGATATTAAAATTTTTTATAGAAAATTTTCGATACTAAATTTTTTATAGAAAATTTTCGATATTAAAATTTTAAACTTCGATATTAAAATTTAATGTTAGTATTAGAATTGCACAATACTTATGCAAAAACTAATACATATGTTAATACAAATAACGTTAATTGTATTAGTATCTGTAGTAGCATCAGTGATATAAAACTGATTTAGTATTAGTATTTGTAGCTGCTGCCTCAAGAGTTGTGATATTGGGATTGGAATTATTAGTTATAGTCTTAGTACCTTTATTAGTACATATATTTTTTAGTGTATAAATAACACTATTAGTATCATTATTAATATAAGTTTTTTTTAATATAAATCTTCCAATGATAATAAGTATAAGTGTTACCAACAATTTTAACAATAATTTGTATTAGTTGCTAATTGTGATACAATCTCTATTATTATTTTATGTATAACAAAGTCAAATTTTTACTTCATTAAACTTTAATTTTAAATAAAGTAAATTACTCTATTAGCAAAGTTTTTAGTGAGATTAATTATCTATTGTATAAGTACACGTACATATATTTAGGAAGTACTTGTCTAAGTGTAATTACTTGTCTATATCCTATTTTCTTAGTATCTGGTAGTCAGTTTGTATTTCCTGTTTATATATATATATAATTTTACTTATGTTGTTCATTGTCTATTTACTTACAACTCTAACGTTCAACTAATGTATAATAAACTACTATTAGCTACTTGGCTCTACAAAGCTCTTGATATTAAAATTTATTAGATTTTTGCTTTTGGTTAAATTTAAGCAAAAATTCCTAAAATTCTATTACGAACGAGTGGGATCTTAATAAAATCCTCATACATTTATTATGATTTTCTTATAGAGTGAAACAAGAAAAATTACACAATTCGCAGTAAAACAATTTATATGTGAATGTTCATATAAAACGTGCATTATTAATAGAAGATAAATTTTCATGTTCTACATGTGTTTTTCTTAAAGAGAACAAGTAAATAAATATGTAAGAAAATGCAGTAAAAATAAAGAAATATTCTCTTAAAGTTATAAATTTTATTTTGGTTTTGGGCTTATAATTTTTCATTTTGTTTTTTCATTGAAATAATAAAGAAAGTAAGTGCTAATATAAAAATTTTGATGGAGGCAAATAAATGTTTTTGTGTTAGAATTTATTTGATTCTTGGTTTTTCACTTAGTAACATTTTCATATTGTGTTGAAATTAATTTGAAGTTGATGAGACAGATAAAGGACTCAATGAAACCGAGATTTGTAAAAAAATAGCTACAAAAAGATAACTTAACTAACAGTAAATGTCTTTAGATAAATTTCTTAATATCCCTTCTTCAAAATAGCATTAGCGAAATTGCTCAATATCATGTTAAAGTCTAATGATCCCTTTTTGATAGACTAATACCAAAATTCCTCAAAACTCCAATTTTACCTTCAATTTTCTCCTCATTTGATTCCTAATCTTAGACATTAATTCAACCTAAATGTAAAATTAATTTTGTTTATATAACAAAGGCTAATGTTAAGCATACAAACAAAATAGTTAACGAATCTAATAAGGACACAAATTACATTACATTTTCCATTCATATGCATGTCCTTATTCATACAAAAGGAATTTTTAAATAATAAGGACATGATTAATGATTCAAACATAACCTTAAGATAAGCTAAATAATTACATATAAAACAGGAATAAAAGAAAATTTTAAGATATTTTAAAGGAATTTTTGTTAGAAATCATTTATGAGGCTTTTGTTAAAAATTGAAGGCATTTCAGGAGATGAGGCGAAAATTTTTATTTAAAAAATGTAAATATTAAAATAAGCTGGTGATACATGGAACTAATAAGTGGAAAAAATAGAAGTGCCATTACACAAAATGGTTAGATTAAGACATAGATGGGCACTTTGCAGTACCAGTACTTTTTCAGTATTTTTTTCTTTTACTGATTACTGAAAAAAAATCAGTATTCAGTAATTTTTACTGATTACTTAAAAAAAATTTCAGTATTCAGTAAATTTTACTGATTACTGAAAAAAAATTTCAGTAATCAGTAAATTTTACTGATTACTGAAAAAAAATTTTCAGTATTCAGTAAATTTTACTGATTACTGAAAAAAAATTCAGTATTCAGTAAATTTTACTGATTACTGAAAAAAGATTTCAGTATTCAGTAAATTTTACTGATTACTGAAATAATTTCAGTAATCAGTAAATTTTACTGAATACTGAAAAAAAATCAGTAATACTGATTATTGAATGCAGTATCCAGTGGTTTTGATTATATAATTAAAAAAACAATAACTAAACTACACAACAAATGAACATATTTTGAAAAGTTCAAGGCCGTGACTATATGCGTCCTATTCTACTATCAAATTGCAGTAAAACCCTATACTCAGTTTGTTCAGTTTAGTGATCGTTTTTTTTATGGGCCACCAAAGTTTCCCAATATTAGCATGATGCCAAAAAAATCTGTCATCAGTTTTTGCCAAATAGCACTTAAAAATATCGCCTAACTATGTGAGGCCCTATGCTCCACTGGTAGTCAAGGATAACAGAAGAATGTCGGGCAGAAATGTAGCCAAGAGTTTGGTAATATTTCTTAATAAAATTTTATGATAAAAATATATTTAATCTTTGTCTTTTTTTATATGTTTAAGAAAAAAAAATGTTATCATAACTTTTTGGAAATCCTGATTTTTCCCATACGATATTTTGTAAAATTATAGCCTCCATAAAGCTAAACAACTTTTGAGAACACACCAGTATAACCTGAACGTGTCTAGATACCAAAAAAGGTCATTAACTCCTTTGTGCAAACAAACAGAGGTCCCAAGTTCGATCCCCGGCCAGACCTACTTGAGAAATAAATTTTTAAAAAATAAGCTAGCCACTGGTTATTGAGTATTAGGCTAACAAATGCATTTGCCGTTCGGAACTGGAATTAAAACGTAGGTCCCTTTCAATGAGTCTAAAAATAGAATCGGATGTAGCTCATTGTCTGAGAGAAGTACCCCTTGTTCCAATTGGAGTATCGTGGTAATTTTGTATGTATGTACTCAATTGCCTAATTTTCTGCAATTGGTAAGTACTTACCTCCAATGACATCACCATGTTAATGTTACGATTTAAACAGCTAATGAGTAAGTAGTTCGTATTCAGTATTTTAGCTATTTATCTTATAACTTGGTAACCAAAAGTTTTGCTGGGTTATTTTACTTCCTATTTGTAATTTAATAAGGCAAGTACCATAGATGGGCTTTTTAAAAAACCATTACTTACTAAGTACTTGTCTACTATGACACTTCCGTGTTAAAATAAAAAAGTTTTTTTTTGTATTTTTTGCTAAAAAAAACTCTAAATACTGCAAACTAATCATTAACCAGTAAAATATATTGATTACTGAATTTATTTGCAGTAATCAGTAAAATTTACTGATTACTGAATTTTTTTTCAGCAATCAGTAAAATTTACTGAATACTGAAATTTTTTTTTAGTAATCAGTAAAATTTATTGAATACTGAACATTTTTTTCTTCAGTAATCAGTAAAATTTACTGAATACTGAAAAAAGTTTTCAGTGTTCAGTAAAATTTACTGAATACTGATTTATTTTTTCAGTAATCAGTAAAATTTACTAAATACTGATTTTTTGTTTCAGTAATCAGTAAACATTTACTGATTACTGAAACGCTTACTGCAGTAAAAAAGTAATGCAGTATGCCCATGTATGGATTAAGACCGGAATATGTTTCTAAAATGACTTCACATACCTTGACTAGTCATAGCCTAATCATACTAATACTAATACTATTAATTCACAAACATAACTTTCTGAAAATGTTAATGTGGGCTTATAATTATTACAGACATCACTCATTCGCCTTCTGCATCAACATATAAGGCTGAACTTTATTAAATATAAATAGGATCAACCACTACAATGAAACGTGTCAAATGTGTGTGTTTTTCTCATTTCGCCATCTATTACGGAAACAGTTGGTAGAGAGTGTGACAATTTATATTAAAAGGAAATAAAATTCATAGTGTAAATTTTATACGCCTCCTGGTACTTTTTACATTTAAATGATAAATTTATGTCTAGAATCTACTTTAAACACTTCAGTGGGTGGGTGTTATGTCAGTATAATTAAAGAGTATTTTAATTTGGACATTTTTCGTTTAGGGAAAATTAAATTGTTTGCTTTTGTAGGCAAATAAGACAGAGACAGACTACTGTCAATTAACGCAATTTAAATTGTTGAGGGCACTAGACACATGGCCTCACTAACAGACAGAGAGTTTAGTTGTCTGTCTTGCCATCTGTCTGTTAGTCGGCCAGTCTGCCTTACTTTCTGCTTTGGTGAAGCGTGACTAGGAAACTGAAAAAAGGACTTAGTCAGTGATAAGGCATGTTTTTTTTGTAATTAAGTTAAGAAGGATAATAATCAAGGGTCTTGATGCATTAGAGTATGATAAAGATGATAATGAGATATTAGAAAATTTCTAGGCACTTACTTTGCTTAATAATTTGTGAAAATTTCCTTATAACTTAAAAACCCACATTTTTTATTTAATTTTAATATTAACTTGTTTGTGGACTTAAAAGTAGGCGATAAGTTTTGGGTCTTTTAAATTAACTAAATTATAGAGAATTAAAATATTTTACTTTTAATTTGAATAATTTTGGAAACCAAAGTTTTCTAACAGATATTTTTACTTGTTTAAAAAAAAGAAAAGAAAATAAATAAATTTCTGCTTTATCTTTTTAATTGTTAGAAGTTTTCTGAAATGTATTTTTTAAAATTTTTTTTGTTAATTGAATTTGTCTCAAAATATTTGAATGTCTGGTTATAGAAGTTTAGTAATACAAAAACATTCAAAAAAAAATAGTAAAATATCCTTTTATCTAGAACTTTCTTAGAAATGTACAATTACAAATTTCTTGTTTTTCTACAAATTTTATTCATGTAGAAATTTCCACACAAAACAAGACAATTTAAACATACATTAAACATTCTTGTCTTTAATAATAACCAAAGAAAATAAAATTTTTTCATTTTCCTGAAAAAATTTATGTTTATTTTTCTAGGCAAAACCTGAAGCAATTATATATTTTGTACAAATATTTTCTATTATTCCAAAAATATGTACAATTTTAATTTATCACATAAATTTAACCTAAAACACAAAATTATTAATTGAAAACCACAATTAGTAATTTATGGTTATCATTTCTTTTGTATCACAAAATATCTGTAAAGTTTTCATACTCAAAATAATTTAAGCATTTATTCATATGCTACAAGTAATTATAATCAAAAGAGCCTAAAGTCTTCAATAAACTTAACTAAAACAGACATTCAAATTCCTCTAGAATAAGGATTATTTTTTTCCTATTTTTATAGGAAATTCTTCAAAAATTTCCTATTTTTTAGGAAATTTTTCAAAAATTTCCTATTTTTATAGGAAATTTTTCAAAAATTTCCTAGTTTTACAGAAAATTTTTCAAAAATTTCCTAGTTTCATAGGAAATTTTTCAAAAATTTCCTAGTTTTATAGGAAATTTTTCAAAAATTTCCTAGTTTTATAGGAAATTTTTCAAAAAATTCCTAGTTTTATAGGAAATTTTTTTTATTTTTATAGGAAATTTTTCAAAAATTTCCTATTTTTGTAGGAAATTTTTCAAAAATTTCCTATTTTTATAGGAAATTTTTCAAAAATTTCCAATTTTTAAAGGAAAATTTTCAAAAATTTCCTATTTTTGTAGGAAATTTTTCAAAAATTTCATATTTTTATAGGAAATTTTTCAAAAATTTCCTATTTTTATAGGAAGTTTTTCAAAAATTTCCTATTTTTATAGGAAATTTTTCAAAAATTTCCTATTTTTATAGGAAATTTTTCAAAAATTTCCTATTTTTATAGGAAATTTTTCAAAAATTTCCTATTTTTATAGGAAATTTTTCAAAAATTTCCTATTTTTATAGGAAATTTTTCAAAAATTTCCTATTTTTATATGAAATTTTTCAAAAATTTCCTATTTTTATAGGAAATTTTTCAAAAATTTCCTATTTTTATAGGAAATTTTTCAAAAATTTCCTATTTTTATAGGAAATTTTTCAAAAATTTCCTATTTTTATAGGAAATTTTTCAAAAATTTCCTATTTTTATAGGAAATTTTTCAAAAATTTCCTATTTTTATAGGAAATTTTTCAAAAATTTCCTATTTTTATAGGAAATTTTTCAAAAATTTCCTATTTTTATAGGAAATTTTTCAAAAATTTCCTATTTTTATAGGAAATTTTTCAAAAATTTCCTATTTTTATAGGAAATTTTTCAAAAATTTCCTATTTTTATAGGAAATTTTGCAAAAATTTCCTATTTTTATAGGAAATTTTTCAAAAATTTCCTATTTTTATAGGAAATTTTTCTAAAATTTCCTATTTTTATAGGAAATTTTTCAAAAATTTCCTATTTTTATAGGAAATTTTTCAAAAATTTCCTATTTTTATAGGAAATTTTTCAAAAATTTCCTATTTTTATAGGAAAATTTTCAAAAATTTCCTATTTTTAAGGAAATTTTTTAAAATTTTCCTACTTTTATAGGAAATTTTTCAAAAATTTCCTATTTTTATTCAAAAATTTCCTATTTTTAGAGGAAATTTTTCCAAAATTTTCTTTGTTTTATCGGAATTTTTTCAAAAATTTCCTATTTCTATAGGAAATTTTTGAAAAATTTCCTATTTTATGGGAACATTTTTCAAAAATATCCTTTTTTTATAGGAAATTTTTCAAAAGTTTCCTTTTTTATAGGAAATTTTTCGAAAATTTCCTTTTTTTATAGAACATTTTTCAAAAATTTCCTTTTCCTATCGAAAAATTTTCAAAAATTTCCTTTTTTTATAGGAAATTTTTCGAAAATTTCCTATTGATACTACTTTACCCAGTGTAAAATTTACTCTATAACATTGAATTGAATATTAATTGCTTTCCATAACAATAATCCACCTGCTTACATCTCTTGTTACATGAACTTTTCCATTAAAGGTTATCGACTTCAGCGTCACAGCCTGTGTATCAGATGACAGTGTCATCTTTATTAATTTTAATATGTGTATCATTTTTTTATACTTTTTAGATTATCTCTAACTTTCAAAAGTCATGAAAAAACAAATATTCATAAACATGTGGTGTAAAATTTGAAATACTTATATGGATACACTTATTTACATATGTTTCCATGTGTTCATGTGTATTATATACATATGATTGTATGCTGGTTATGTATTTACAAATATTGACATGTTCATCTAACGCATATTTATTTTAATATATTTTTTACTTATATTGTGTAAATTTTTTTGTTTTAAATTGTATTTTTTTAGGAACTTGTGGAAAGGCAAAAAAGTTTTGTGTTAATATTTAGGGATTAAAGTTAATATGTAAGTTTAAGGATTGAGATGAGTTAAATGGTATAATTTTCACAGTATGTTAAAACCTTGAAAAAAAAATGATATGATGATATGTAAAACATATTATCAAATATTTACTACTGTATAAAATTTTAGGAAGAACTTTTTATATGATGTTAATTTAACATAATGTAAAATTTAAAAGGAAATGTTTTGAATGCTGTTAAATTTACTCAAGAATCTTATTTTTACAAATATTCACTGAACTCCACCCTTTCCAAAAACAAAGCCTTTACGCTTTAACATTTGAACAGATAAATGATACAAAATTTACTAAACAAATCTTTCGTCTGAAGGTGGTTTTACATTTATTAAAAAAAATTGTACACTCGTTAAATACTTGTATTTTACATTGTACTCGTATAAGCAAATAAATTACATATGCACAGACACTTATTACCGAACATTTTAGAAACGATAAAGAAGTCAAAGCGAACATTTCATGCCAGCAGCATTTATCTGCCGGCATAGTCTTTACATGAAGGCTTTCCTTTATACCCACTAAAGTTCATATTTATGTAGAGAAATTCTTGGTTTCATATGAATACTCTTGTTATTAATAATTGTAAGCAAATACTTGTGTAAATATGTATAATGTATAATAGGAATATGCTTATGTTTATGTAGGTGTGTTTAGGATAGATCCAGCTGGCCTTATTCCAAATGAATTTATGAAATTTTCTTTATAGAATTTTGAAATCTGTATATTACGCTTTGGGTAAGTGTAGGAGAATAATATGCCTACAGTAATATAAGTATGGGTAGGTTTACACGAATTTTGGTTTTATAAAAATAGGAAATTTTTGTAAAATTTCTTATAAAAAATAAAAAATTTTTGAAAAATTTCCTATAAAAAAAAGATATTTTTGAAAAAATTCCTTTAAAAATAAGAAATTTTTAAAAAAATTCTTATAAAAAAAGGAATTTTTGAAAAATTTACTTTAAAAATAAGAAATTTTTGCAAAAATTTTCTATAAAAATAAGAATTTTTCGGAAATTTTATATATTAAAATTTCCTATAAAAATAGGAAGTTTTTGAAATAATTCCTATAAAAATAGGAATTTTTTGAAAAATTTCCTATAAAAATAGGAAATTTTTGAAAAGTTTTTGAAAAATTTCCTATAAAAATAGGAAATTTTTGAAAAATTTCCTATAAAAATAGGAAATTTTTGAAAAATTTCCTATAAAAATAGGAAATTTTTGAAAAATTTCCTATAAAAATAGTAAATTTTTAAAAAATTTCCTATAAAAATAGGAAATTTTTGAAAAATTTCCTATAAAAATAGGAAATTTTTGAAAAATTTCCTATAAAAATAGGAAATTTTTGAAAAATTTCCTATAAAAATAGGAAATTTCTGAAAAATTTCCTATAAAAATAGGAAATTTTTGAAAAATTTCCTATAAAAATAGGAAATTTTTGAAAAATTTCCTATAAAAATAGGAAATTTTTGAAAAATTTCCTATAAAAATAGGAAATTTTTGAAAAATTTCCTATAAAAATAGGAAATTTTTGAAAAGTTTCCTATAAAAATAGGAAATTTTTGAAAAATTTCCTATAAAAATAGGAAATTTTTGAAAAATTTCCTATAAAAATAGGAAATTTTTGAAAAATTTCCTATAAAAATAGGAAATTTTTGAAAAATTTCCTATAAAAATAGTAAATTTTTAAAAAATTTCCTATAAAAATAGGAAATTTTTGAAAAATTTCCTATAAAAATAGGAAATTTTTGAAAAATTTCCTATAAAAATAGGAAATTTTTGAAAAATTTCCTATAAAAATAGGAAATTTCTGAAAAATTTCCTATAAAAATAGGAAATTTTTGAAAAATTTCCTATAAAAATAGGAAATTTTTGAAAAATTTCCTATAAAAATAGGAAATTTTTGAAAAATTTCCTATAAAAATAGGAAATTTTTGAAAAATTTCCTATAAAAATAGGAAATTTTGAAAAATATCCTACAAAAATAGGAAATTATTGAAAAATTTTCTATAAAAATAGGAAATTATTGAAAAATTTCCTATAAATAAAGGAATTTTTAGATAAATTATCGATAAAAAAAAAGAAAATTTTTTTATAAAAATAAGAAATTTTGAAAAATTTTTTATAAAAAATAAGAAATTTTTCATAAATTTCTTATAAAAACAAGAAATTTTTAAAAATTTCCTTTGAAAATGTGAAATTTTGAAGAAAAATTTCTATAAAAATTAGAAATTTTTGAAAAATTTTCTAGACATTTTTTAAAAATTTGCTAAAAAATAAGAAATTTTTGAAAAATTTCCTATAAAACTAAGAAATTTTTTAAAAATTTCTTATAAAAATAAAGGAGTATGTCATAGACTTAGATCTATATTTAGTCGTAGATATTGTATTTGATGTGTAGGGTTATTCGATGGTGATATTTGACCTTTTGTTCTTTCTTACTGTTGTATTTATTCATTCACGAATTCGTTGATATCAATCTTTGTCACAACCTTATACTCATATTCATTTATACATGCATATATTGTATGATACGCAATCATGATTTTTATCATCAGGGCACTCGTATAATAGAGTATATCAATAGGGTAGAGTTACAAATTTTAGTAATTTTGCCTAATGTCTTAGAAAACTTAAAAAAATGGTAATAAATTCGATCTAGTTGTAGGACCAACAAGGATGATTCCTTAATAAAAGTACTGGACCCTCCGTCTACATTATATTTGATTACATAACATTTCAAATTGGTCCGCAACTCCAAAGATATGGACAAAAAGTTAAAAATTTTTTTGAATCTAAATCAGATATAACCCAAATTAGTAGATAAACAACTGGGGTTACAATTGTTGATAATTATTTGTTATAAACGATTTCATAACACTCGATCTTAGACGTTGATATCTCAAAAACTAAGTTACCGATTTCAGTTAATTAAACGGCATTTAACTCAAATTTCTCTGTTTACATTCGAAGATTATATATAAAATGTTTCACTCAAAAATGAAACCCCCTAGTATGTATGTATCCATAAAAAATGGGTTCTTTGGCTTAAATTTAAAATAAATGCTAAAGTGTGAGTGTGTATTTCAATACTTAAACGTCATTATATTCGTATACAATTTAATTCTTTTTTCCATTCAAAGAACAAAAGTTGAAGTGTAAAATAAATTGTTTACACAAATATCCGGGTAAATGTTTTCAAAAATGTATGTATTTCATAATTTGATAGAAATCAGTTTTAATTACAAAAATAACTGATGCAGCTCTATTATAAAATTGTTCTTTTCTTCATTTATTTAAATTTAAAACAAAAATTAAAATTTTGTATTTTAATACTCGGTTGACATTTTGTTAATAACTTTGTATTAACAAAGTTAAGCAAATTTTATGAAAAGTCAATTAAAAATTTAAAATTAAATTGCAACATTAAGTAGAATTTCAATAAGTTTTAAATTGTAGAAATAAAATAAATACCATGAAAAAAATTTTATTAAGTCAAATTAATTTGAGGTAAAAAAAAATTCAATTTATAATTATTTCACTTAAAGAACAAATTTTAAGTCTTATAAAAAATTTAATAATTTAATTAATATCTTACATTTAACGAAAGATAATCCCTGATTTACTTTTATTTTCATTTGTCTTTAAATATCTTTTTTATGCCTTAAACTCATCAACATTTTAAAATTATATTCCTCACAATTTTCCCCTGTTACACAACTGACATATTTAATTTTCTGTTTAATTAAAAAACGAACCTGACCAGTCTTTCCATTTTGAAAAAAAAAAACTGAAATAAATTTAATTGTTTCTAGGCCATTGAGCATAAAATGTAAACGAAAATAAAAATGTTGGCAATGAAATGTTAAACTTGGCAAAATGACAACATTTTGAATTGAATTGAAGTTTAAATAAAAAAGTTAACTCATACCCTAAAGCTACTTGTTGCTGGGATTCAATCAGAAAAATTTTCGATAGAAATATTTTTCTAGAGCAAAATTTTCTAGAGAAAAATTTTTCTATAGAATTATTTTCCAAAGAAAAATTTTTCTATAGAAACATTTTCGAAAGAAATATTTTTCTATAGAAAAATTTTCGAAAGAAATATTTTTCTATAGAAAAATTTTCGAAAGAAATATTTTTCTATAGAAAAATTTTCGAAAGAAATATTTTTCTATAGAAAAATTTTCGAAAGAAATATTTTTCTATAGAAAAATTTTCGAAAGAAATATTTTTCTATAGAAAAATTTTCGAAAGAAATATTTTTCTATAGAAAAATTTTCGAAAGAAATATTTTTCTATAGAACATTTTTCGAAAGAAATATTTTTCTATAAAAAAATTTTCGAAAGAAATATTTTTATATAGAAAAATTTTCGAAAGAAATATTTTTCTATAGAAAAATTTTCGAAAGAAATATTTTTCTATAGAAAAATTTTCGAAAGAAATATTTTTCTATAGAAAAATTTTCGAAAGAAATATTTTTCTATAAAAAAATTTCGGAAGAAATATTTTTCTATAGAAAAATTTTCGAAAGAAATATTTTTCTATAGAAATATTTTTCTATAGAAAAATTTTCGAAAGAAATATTTCTCTGTAGAAAAATTTTCGATACAAATATTTTTCTGTAAAAAATTTTCGATAGAAATATTTTTCTATAGAAAAAATTTCGTTAGAAATATTTTTCTATAAAAAAATTTTCGTTAGAAATATTTTTCTAAAGAAAAATTTTCGTTAGAAATATTTTTCCATAGACAAATTTTTGATAAAAATATTTTCTATAGAAAAATTTTCGATACAAATATTTTTTTATAAAAAAATTTTCGTTTGAAATATTTTTCTATAGAAAAATTTTCGTTGGAAATATTTTTCTATAGAAAAATTTTCGTTGGAAATATTTTTCTATAGAAAAATTTTCGTTGGAAATATTTTTCTATAGAAAAATTTTTCTATAGAAAAATTTTCATTGGAAATTTTTTCTATAGAAACATTTTCTTTAGAAATATTTTTCTATAGAAAAATTTTCGTTAGAAATATTTTTCTATACAAAAATTTTCGTTAGAAATATTTTTCTATAGAAAAATTTTCGTTAGAAATATTTTTCTATAGAAAAATTTTCGTTAGAAATATTTTTCTATAGAAAAATTTTCGTTAGAAATATTTTTCTAAAGAAAAATTTTCGCTAGAAATATTTTTCTATAGAAAAATTTTCGTTAGAAATATTTTTCTATAGAAAAATTTTCGTTAGAAATATTTTTCTATAGAAAAATTTTCGTTAGAAATATTTTTCTATAGAAAAATTTTCGTTAGAAATATTTTTCTATAGAAAAATTTTCGTTAGAAATATTTTTCTATAGAAAAATTTTCGTTAGAAATATTTTTCTATAGAAAAATTTTCGTTAGAAATATTTTTCTATAGAAAAATTTTCGTTAGAAATATTATTCTATAGAAAAATTTTCGTTAGAAATATTATTCTATAGAAAAATTTTCGTTAGAAATATTTTTCTATAGAAAAATTTTCGTTAGAAATATTTTTCTATAGAAAAATTTTCGTTGGAAATATTTTTCTATAGAAAAATTTTCGTTGGAAATATTTTTCTATAGAAAAATTTTCGTTAGAAATATTTTTCTATAGAAAAATTTTCGTTAGAAATATTTTTCTATAGAAAAATTTTCGTTAGAAATATTTTTCTATAGAAAAATTTTCGTTAGAAATATTTTTCTATAGAAAAATTTTCGTTAGAAATATTTTTCTATAGAAAAACTTTCGTTAGAAATATTTTTCTATAGAAAAATTTTCGTTAGAAATATTTTTCTATAGAAAAATTTTCGTTAGAAATATTTTTCTATAGAAAAATTTTCGTTAGAAATATTTTTCTATAGAAAAATGTTCGTTAGAAATATTTTTCTATAGAAAAATTTTCGTTAGAAATATTTTTCTATAGAAAAATTTTCGTTAGAAATATTTTTCTATAGAAAAATTTTCGTTAGAAATATTTTTCTATAGAAAAATTTTCGTTAGAAATATTTTTCTATAGAAAAATTTTCGTTAGAAATATTTTTCTATAGAAAAATTTTCGTTAGAAATATTTTTCTATAGAAAAATTTTCGTTAGAAATATTTTTCTATAGAAAAATTTTCGTTAGAAATATTTTTCTATAGAAAAATTTTCGTTAGAAATATTTTTCTATAGAAAAATTTTCGTTAGAAATATTTTTCTATAGAAAAATTTTCGTTAGAAATATTTTTCTATACAAAAATTTTCGTTAGAAATATTTTTCTATAGAAAAATTTTCGTTAGAAATATTTTTCTATAGAAAAATTTTCGTTAGAAATATTTTTCTATAGAAAAATTTTCGTTAGAAATATTTTTCTAAAGAAAAATTTTCGCTAGAAATATTTTTCTATAGAAAAATTTTCGTTAGAAATATTTTTCTATAGAAAAATTTTCGTTAGAAATATTTTTCTATAGAAAAATTTTTGTTAGAAATATTTTTCTATAGAAAAATTTTCGTTAGAAATATTATTCTATAGAAAAATTTTCGTTAGAAATATTATTCTATAGAAAAATTTTCGTTAGAAATATTATTCTATAGAAAAATTTTCGTTAGAAATATTTTTCTATAGAAAAATTTTCGTTAGAAATATTTTTCTATAGAAAAATTTTCGTTGGAAATATTTTTCTATAAAAAAATTTTCGTTGGAAATATTTTTCTATAGAAAAATTTTCGTTAGAAATATTTTTCTATAGAAAAATTTTCGTTAGAAATATTTTTCTATAGAAAAATTTTCGTTAGAAATATTTTTCTATAGAAAAATTTTCGTTAGAAATATTTTTCTATAGAAAAATTTTCGTTAGAAATATTTTTCTATAGAAAAATTTTCGTTAGAAATATTTTTCTATAGAAAAATTTTCGTTAGAAATATTTTTCTATAGAAAAATTTTCGTTAGAAATATTTTTCTATAGAAAAATTTTCGTTAGAAATATTTTTCTATAGAAAAATTTTCGTTAGAAATATTTTTCTATAGAAAAACTTTCGTTAGAAATATTTTTCTATAGAAAAATTTTCGTTAGAAATATTTTTCTATAGAAAAATTTTCGTTAGAAATATTTTTCTATAGAAAAATTTTCGTTAGAAATATTTTTCTATAGAAAAATTTTCGTTAGAAATATTTTTCTATAGAAAAATTTTCGTTAGAAATATTTTTCTATAGAAAAATTTTCTTTAGAAATATTTTTCTATAGAAAAATTTTCGTTAAAAATATTTTTCTATGGAAAAATTTTCGTTAGAAATATTTTTCTATAGAAAAATTTTCGTTAGAAATATTTTTCTATAGAAAAATTTTCGTTAGAAATATTTTTCTATAGAAAAATTTTCGTTAGAAATATTTTTCTATAGAAAAATTTTCGTTAGAAATATTTTTCTATAGAAAAATTTTCGTTAGAAATATTTTTCTATAGAAAAATTTTCGTTAGAAATATTTTTCTATAGAAAAATTTTCGTTAGAAATATTTTTCTATAGAAAAATTTTCGTTAGAAATATTTTTCTATAGAAAAATTTTCGTTAGAAATATTTTTCTATAGAAAAATTTTCGTTAGAAATATTTTTCTATAGAAAAATTTTCGTTAGAAATATTTTTCTATAGAAAAATTTTCGTTAGAAATATTTTTCTATAGAAAAATTTTCGTTAGAAATATTTTTCTATAGAAAAATTTTCGTTAGAAATATTTTTCTATAGAAAAATTTTCGTTAGAAATATTTTTCTATAGAAAAATTTTCGTTAGAAATATTTTTCTATAGAAAAATTTTCGTTAGAAATATTTTTCTATAGAAAAATTTTCGTTAGAAATATTTTTCTATAGAAAAATTTTCGTTAGAAATATTTTTCTATAGAAAAATTTTCGTTAGAAATATTTTTCTATAGAAAAATTTTCGTTAGAAATATTTTTCTATAGAAAAATTTTCGTTAGAAATATTTTTCTATAGAAAAATTTTCGTTAGAAATATTTTTCTATAGAAAAATTTTCGTTAGAAATATTTTTTTATAGAAAAATTTTCTTTAGAAATATTTTTCTATAGAAAAATTTTCTTTAGAAATATTTTTCTAAAGAAAAATTTTCGTTAGAAATATTTTTCTATAGAAAAATTTTCTTTAGAAATGTTTTTCTATAGAAAAATTTTCTTTAGAAATATTTTTCTATAGAAAAATTTTCGTTGGAAGTATTTTTCTATAGAAAAATTTTCTTTAGACATATTTTTCTATAGAAAAATTTTCTTTAGACATATTTTTCTATAGAAAAATTTTCTTTAGAAATATTTTTCTATAGAAAAATTTTCTTTAGAAATATTTTTCTATAGAAAAATTTTCTTTAGAAATATTTTTCTATAGAAAAATTTTCGTTGGAAATATTTTTCTATAGAAAAATTTTCTTTAGAAATATTTTTCTATAGAAAAAATTTCTTTAGAAATATTTTTCTATAGAAAAATTTTCTTTAGAAATATTTTTCTATAGAAAATATAAATATGGAAACGCACCAATAGATAAATGTTTATACCCGCTTTTTCATGGACTCACCCCATTATCCCCTTGAAGCTTTATTTGTCTTTCCCCGTTATAATCATGTTCAATGAACATTGTTCATGTTTGTGTTATATGCATATTACCACTTTAACGCTTCACTAATAAAAACTGTAATATCATTGAAGTAAATTTGAAATTGTATCTGGAATAAAACTTAATATGAAAATGTTAAAACACATTCTATTAGATAAACTCTTGATACAAGTTCAAAAGCAGCTGCAATAGCAACTGAAACTGTAGTAAAAAAAAGTAAAAAATTTATGCAAGAAAAACACTTTATATCACGTCTTGTTTAATAATGAGAGCAAAGAGTAGAACAAATAAAATTTTTTACAACTTTTATAATATTATTCATGTAGTAAAAATAAAATTTTTAGTACTCCAACCCCTGATAGTGGCAAAGAAAATATCACATAATCATTATTATCAAAATGCAGTGATTTTTCATGTTTCCTTGTGGGAGGAGTACCAGATTCTTTCCCTCCAAAGCATTTATCTGTCCTAATATTAGGAAATACGATTTTTTTGTCATCATCTGGAATAATTTGATTTCATATGCTTGAATGCATCCTTGGAAAATGTGAAAGAAAAAACATGAAATTGAAAAATTGCATAAATTAAGGATATTGGCTTAACATACATTTCATCTGGCAAATCTATTGAAATAAAATATGTCGTTAGAGCACAAGTTATAGTTTAAGTTGTAGCTGTAATCATAGGTGTACTTAGACAAATATCTGAGGAAAGTTCAACTGTTGTCAAGCTCTCTTTATAACGAGAGCTTTATTGTACTAGTCAAAGCTTTAATGAAAAAAGCTATAGTCATAGCTTTAGTAAACACACTAGTCAAAGCTCTAGTCAATGCTATAGTTAAAGCTCTAGTCAATGCTCTAAAGCTACTTCTTCTGCTATTATTAACTCCAGTCGAGCATAGGGCCTCAAAGCTTTATACTATATGTATTATATATAGCCTATATACTCATGATCTTATCGTATAAACTAAAAGTACTTGGGCGACCGAGCCTTGCTCGGAGCTTTATAATAAGCATTTCGAGGCAAATTTTAAAGTTTTCATATATTTTATTTTATAAAGTACTAACCAACTATAAT
The DNA here is from genome assembly GCA_933228675.1 of Stomorhina lunata. NCBI lineage: Eukaryota > Metazoa > Arthropoda > Insecta > Diptera > Rhiniidae > Stomorhina > Stomorhina lunata. The sequence goes on from OW121744.1 coordinate 100,003,457, forward strand.
AAATTTAGCGAAATGACGGTGCGCAAATTTCAAATTAATGTTGAATCATTTTATTCATTTTTGACCTACCAACACATGATCAAATGCATAGTCTAATATGAATAATCTTGGAAATTGGTCATATCGACTTAGAACGAGTAACGAGTTTGCTAAAGATCATAGCATGATCAAATGCACAGCTTACGATTTAATTCCCTTTGCGTAATTTTCAGTGGCGCCACCTGTCGATAATTGTTCATACCAATTAAGAAACCTTCGTCGGCTCATGTACAACAACTTTGCTAAAGATCATACCTACTTACTTAAATGGCCTGTAATTACAACCTGTTTAGGTCAAAGGCCGAGCATATTTTAGAATTCCAAGCACCTCTATCTTGTGCACATATTCTCCAATTTCGTATACCAAGTTTCAAAAGATTTTCTTCTACTTGGTCTTTCCATCGAAGTTTTGGACGCCCTCTTCTACGCGTTCCCTCTGGATCATTATCGAATACTTTTCTTGCCGGAGTATTTTCATCCATTCGCACAACATGTCCTAGCCAACGCAGACGCTGTTGCTTAATGCGTTTTACTATGTCTATGTCAGCGTATAACTCATACAGCTCATGGTTCATTCGATGTCGATACTCATTGTTGACGCAGACTGGTCCAAAGATTCTTCGTAGAATTTTCCTCTCAAATACTCCAAGGATAGCTTCATCTGTCTGTGCAAGTGCCCATGATTCAGCACCATACAATAACAAGGATAGTATGAGCGTTTTATAGAGCGTGATTTTAGTTCTTACAGAGAGGACTTTATTTCTTAGCTGCTTGCTTAGTCCAAAAGTATGATTCTGCGTTTGATTTCGAAGCTTATATCGTTGTTGATGTTCACAGCTGTACCAAGGTATACAAATTCTTTTATAACCTCGAACCTATAGTTCTCAACGGACACATGTGATCCGATTCTAGTGGTCTGTCTGCCTGTAGAAACCATCAGCTTTGTTTTTGATTCATTTACAGCTGAACCCATTTTGTTTGATTCCTTCTCGATATTGGAAAAGGCGGCAGTTACCTCGGGTAAAGTGCGTCCAATAACATCAATGTCATCGGCAAACGCGAGTAGCATATGTTTTCTATTGAAAATTGTTCCTGTTGTATTAACCGCTGCATCTCGCAATATTTTCTCTAACACAATATTGAAGAGGTCACAAGATAAACTGTCACCTTGCCTGAATCCCCGTTTAGTTATGAAGGACTCTGATAGGTTCTTACCTATTTTAACAGATGATGTTTTATTAATAAGTGTCATCCTGCATAACTTTATTAGCTTCGTAGGGATGCCGAACTCAGACATTGCTTCAAACACCTTCTTCCGTATCGGGCTATCAAAAGCAGCTTTGTAGTCAACAAAGAGATGATACGTATCGATTTGTTTCCCCTGGGTCTTCTCTAGGATTTGACGTAGAGTAAAGATCTGGTCAGTGGTTGATTTACCTGGTCTAAAGCCACATTGGTATGTCCCAATTATTTCGTTTACTTTGGGCTTTAGCCTTTCACACAGTATGGTCGATAAAGTCTTATATGCAATTGAGAGGAGGCTTATCCCTCTATAATTTGCACATACAGTTTTATCTCCTTTTTTGTGGACTGGATAAAGGACACTGAGATTCCAATCGTCCGGCATGCGTTCTTCTGACCATATGTATTCTAGGAGCCGGGACATATACTTTATTTGCTCATCACCTCCAGCCTTAAAAAGCTCTGCTGGCAAACCATCGGCACCAGCAGCTTTATTATTTTTTAATCGCGCTATTGCAGTCCTAACCTCGTTCAGGTTGGGTGTTGGACATATAACGCCGTCATCGTTGATTTGTTCAAGTGCTCCTTCCACAGTTTCAATACGCTTTCTGTATCTGTGACCAGATTTCCTTGATCGTCCTTACAGGAAAGGATACAGCTGCTATAACCATCCGTCTGATGCTTAATTTTTTGGTTAAATTTACGGATTTCATTTTGTGTCTTATACAACTCAATCTCCTCAAACACACGTCTCTCCATATCTTTCTATTTTTTGTGGAATAGTCGTTTTTCTTCCCTCTTTTTCTCTCGATATCTTTCTAAACATCCACGAGTAGCTGCTGACTGCAGAGTTGCCCTGTAGGCCGCATTTTTCTCAGCAGTGGCGTTGCGGCACTCCTCGTCGTACCAAGAGTTTTTAGCATGAGGGCTTTGGTACCCTATTGCCGATTTTGCAGCAGACTTCATGGAGTTAGCAATATGTTTCCATAGCGTGTATATATCGTTTGAGCCAGAGTTATTCTCTCTTAGCAATTGAGTTGTCCGTTTGGTGTAATCAGTGGCAATTTGCTAAGATTTTAATTTCTTCACGTCATACTTCTTTTGCGCTTCTGCCTGTACGCTCCTCGACACACTTAGACGTGTTCTCACCTTGGTTACAACAAGGTAGTGATCGGAGTCTATGTTAGCTCCTCGCATGGAACGCACATCTAACACACTTGATGAGTGTCTTCCATCAACTAAAATATGGTCTATTTGATTTTTCGTTAGTTGATCAGGAGACACCCATGTAGCCTTGTGTATATTAAGGTGTGGAAATCTGGTGCTGCTCACGACCATATTGCGAGCAGCCGCAAAGGAGATTAATCTCATACCATTGTCAGTGGTTACGCTGTGTAAACTAAATTTACCAACAGTAGGCTCAAAACAACTTTCATGCCCTAACTTTGCGTTAAAATCACCCAGTATTATTGCTAAAGATCATAGCCTGATCAAATGCAGAGTTTACGATTTAATTCATTTTTTGTAATTTTCAGTGGCGCCACCTGTCGGAAATTGTTAATACCAATTAAAAAAACTTTGTCGGCTTATGTGCAACAACTTTGCTAAAGATCATAGCATGACAGTTTACGATTTAAATAATTTTGAGTAATTTTCAGTGGCGCCACCTGTCGAAAATTATTGATACCAATTAGAAACCTTCGTCGTTTCATGCGCAACAACTTTAGCTAAAGGTTATTGCATGAGCATAACATGGTTAAGTACATATTTTACTATTCTATAAAGGACATACAGACAGAAAAACATTAATTTGTTTAAATGTTATAACATTACCAATTTTTCCCCTTTTATCCCCTAATTTGTAAAAAGTGACATATGCAAATTTGGTACTTGGCACCAATTGAATTCGGTTCTTTTTATAAGAACGCAGGTAACGTATTGCGTCTATTCATAATACTTCATGAGGTGTTAAGTTATCATTTTATCCCTTTTTTACCCATTTTGGTCCCCGAAATAAAAAAAAGTGTATTTGGTACTTTTTTCAAAATTCAAAGTTTAAAATTTTTCTTATTGGTTGCATTACAAAATTCTTTTCTATATTTTTGGTTCAAAAGATAAGAGTGGCTTAAAAATGGTACCAAAAAAAATATTTTCATCCATTTTAACCTCCTATCGGCATAGATTGATAAAGTACCAAACACCTGTCCTCTTATTTTAACAGATATTCAAAACATGTTTTAACTTTTGTTTTATGCCTATTACTTTAGTAGATATAGCATTTTTGATTTTTCCTCTTTTTACCCTTTTAGAGGCAAAGGTTCCAAAAGTCCCTTCTTACTCGACCTATACATCAAAGTATATATATATATATATATATATATATATATATATATATATATATATATATATATATATATATATATATATATATATATATATTTATATATATATATACATATATATATATATATATATATATACATATGTATATATATACAATTATTGCTCGTTTAAGAGCAAAGCTATCGCTGTTACCATAGGCGTAATCAAGCCTCTAACTCCAACTCAAAGCTGTTGTCCAAGCTTTAGAAAAAGCTATTGTCAAAGTTATAGTCAAACCTTTAGTCAACGCACTATTTACTTAAAGCTCTAGTCAATGCTACAGTCAAAGCAAAAAATATGGTACATAGTCTATATATATCAAGATTATATCAAATTCTTGTCAGAGTTTAAGAAATAACAATAGTAGTCGTCCGCATTAAAACATAATAATTTAATCAAAAATAATTTTGAGATAAGAAAAATAGGTGAAAAAAAGGGGCCCAAGAACGTACCCCAAGGAGCCGACGGATTTCGAAATTTTTATACCCACCATCAAAAAGAATGAGAGGTATATTGTCATTCCGTTTTAAATTTCCTTAATATTATCACAAAAACCAAAAGGGATAAATATTCTGAATCCTTATGAAATTCTAAGACGATTGAGCGATGTCCATCTGCCTGTCTGTTGAAATCACAATAACGCCTAAACGAAAGGAGGTAGCTCACTGAAACTTAGTTACATTTTGGTATTGAAACTGGGCAAAATTGGTTAACATTTGACAATAGCTCCCGTATAACATCCCCTAGGCTAATCGCTTATTTGCTAAAAAATAACAAACTATAATAGCTATGATGATTAAATTTGGTATATAGAAGTTATATAAGCCCTATATAGTATATAAAATTTTATCAAAATCGGTTCACATTTAGTCATAGCTCCCATGCAAAAAACTTACGAAAACAGTCAAAATTTCACCTAAAATACACTTAAATGCCAATACATCTAAAACTATAATAAATATAACTACTAAATTTAATACGAGGAGGTCTTATGTCAATGCCAACGAGTGTGCAAAATTTTGTCATAATCGGTCACCATTTGACCATAGCTCCCATATACAAAACTTACGGAAACACAAAAATTCAAAAAGAAAAGGAGGTTTATGTCCGCCTGTCTGTCAGATAAAAACGCGATAGGGCCTTAACGAAAAGGGCTACAGCAACAAAATTTTACAAAAAGAAGTTTTGTGTAAATGCCAGCCAGTGTGCAAAATTTTGTTACAATCGGTCACCATTTGACCATAGCTCCCATATAAAAAACTTACGGAAACACAAAAATACAAAAAGAAAAGACGGTTTATATCCGTCTTTCCGTCAGAGAAAAGCGCGATAGCTCCTTAACTACAAGAGCTAGAGAGACAAAATTTAGCAAAAGTATTTTTGATATGTTATAGAAATTGTGTGCTGAAAATGGGTAAAATCTATTCACATTTAGTTAGAGCTCCCATATAACCCTGCCCCGGGAATCACATTTATGCTGATAAATTGAATAAAATTGTAAAATCTATGACTACTAAATTTAGAACAGAGAAGTTTTATGCAACTATTGTTCAGTATATCAAATTTTATAGGAATCGTTTCATTTTTGACAATAGCTTTCATATAAAAACCGCTCCCGGTAACCACTAAAATGCCTCAAACGCTAGTTAAAAGCTTTTAAATTATAAACTGTGACAGCTATGGCCACTAAATTTTGCACAAATAAACTTTATATAAATACCAGCCAGTATATAAAATTTTGTGACAATCGGTCAACATTTGGCTATAGTTCTTATATATATATAACATCCCCTTGTTATACCTACAATTAAAAAAAAGGTGGAGGTATATTAAGTATATTAAGATTGCACCTACAAATTTAGATAGCTATCAATCAATGTTAAGTCCAGACTTTATATACAATGGATGCATTAGGAACTCCTAACAAATTATATGGAAGCAAAAGTAGTTTTTGTAAAACTATACCCGGTTATGAGACCAAATCTTGTGCAAACTAGATACTGTGGAAACAATATAGATAATTTTAAATGTTGAACCAAAGATTCTATAATGATGTTGCACTTCCAATGTTAAGTCCAGACTTTATATACAATGGATGCATTAGGAACTCTTAACAAATTATATGGTAGTAAAAGTAATTTATGTAAAGCTATATAAGACTAAATTTTGTGCAAACTAGATACTGGGGAAACAACATAGATAATTTTAAATATGGAACCAAAAATTCTATAATATTAAGATGTTGCACTTCCAGACATTGATTTGCCATATGGTCGTTTTGAAAAATCCCTTAAAAAAGAGAGTATACCGCTTTGACCCTAATTCGGAAACAACTAATGGAGAAGATTATCCAACGAGAGAAAGCTAAGGCATGCACACGTGCTCATGAAATGTATGTTTGTTTGTGCGTTTATGTGTTTTTTATTCTTCTTTATCTAAATTAATTTCGCATTTGACTAAAAAAATTTATGATGTGCAATATATTTATATCATATTGTCTTTGGCTAAACTATAAAGCTACTGCAACCGAATTAAGTCCAAATATTTTACCAACAATATCAACTAGCGTAACAACTTTTTTCGAGTTTGGTTCACATTTTGAATTAGCTGCAACCTCGAAGATATATGAAATTGGTATCTAAATTTAACACAATTTGATGGTGGGGTATATAGAATTCGATAAAGCCGACTAC